>BFEA01001036.1:152415-162825 GCA_003427395.1 Chara braunii
CCCCCCCCCGCCCTTGTTAATTGCAGAGCATGTATCGAGAAACTGGCTCGTAACGATAGATTCTGAATTTCTGTTTCATAGAAACGAAGGGCCTTGCTCCGCTACACAACATTTGAAATGCATCTGAAGCTGGTAGTGGTCGGAGTTCATTCACGATGTTCGATCAGTCTGAATGTTTCTGGTCCAAAATCTCAGTCCAGTTACCCGTCGAAGGTTGGGTTGTGTAAGGAAATGAGCAAATGATAATGACAACGGATTCGGTTGCACCATTCCATATAAATCCAGATTACAACAACAACAAAAAAAAGAAAAAAAAAAGAAAAAAAAAGAAAAGGCAGATATTTTCGAATCTGAACTGAGACTTCTGAAAGTCAATTGCAAACTGAAAACGCCAATGTTAACAATTTAGCTGTCCTACATCAGCGCTTGGCGCCCATAGCACAGACAGACAGCTCCTATGACCTGGGTAGTCGAAAAGTTTGAGCAAAGCATTGAAGTCACATGATTAATGAAAGGCCTCTTTTTGTCGCCTCCAATCACCAACGTCAACAATTTAGCTCTCCTACATCGGCACTTGGCGCCCTGAGCACAGCGAGACGGCTCCTATGACCTGGACTCCTATCTATAACAGGTCTATAATGAAGATCTTACACAGCACGTTCTCAAACTACTTTCCATGGTGATTGCTTCGTACTTGGCAAGTTATTGAATTGTTTTTCCATGCTGGTTGTTGCTTACAGGGCAGCGGTAGGTATCGGGCACCAAAATCAACTGCTTTACGACATTCTGGAATCCTTCCAAAATGCAGACTCTGATATGCAAGGTACAATTTCTGCTCTTCATTAGCATTTAAACTATCTCTGTCTCTCTCTCTCCAAGCTACGCATAGTCATGCATGCCCTTGTCATTTTTATCGTCTATGCTTTGTCACATATATTCTTTGCCTTCCTTCGAGGATCTGCTGGTCACCGGACGTTCATCCTTTTGGAAATGTCATCCTCGTTGATCGTTGTGTCATTATCATTGACTCTCGACTACGCAACTGGGCTTCTGCTTTGAGTCTCCATATTCTGCTAGACTTGCTCACTTCCCTCTCCACTGTTCCTGGCTCATTGAGTCTGCATATTCTTGGGGAGCTGCACTTAGCATTGCCCGCGGATCCCCCGGTCCTGCACAGATAAATGCCCGATATTTTGTAAGCCCCGTCCTGTAGGCAGTGACATGCAGGAAACAGGCATTTACATGCAGGAAGTCTGCAAGCCCTGTATGTCCTGGTGCGTTCGGGGTAGCTATCATGCAAGCTCCATCCTGTTGACATTGACATGTGGGATCGTATTCTGAAGAAGCTGCTCTCAGCTTGCCCATCCATTTGCTTTTCATGCTACTGTCTTTCCCCGAATAGAATGTGCGGCCATTATAGCAGTGTTTGGGGCAATGTTCAGTCTTGGTACAATGATAATAACAGTATGTTCCATTTGGGAGAAGATGGCAGCCTATCTTTCGCTGTGCTGTGAATGCTAAGAAGGCATTGTACTTTTTTCTCCAAACGGAGTTACGTGGCACGAAACTGACAAAAACCTCAAAATGGAAAAGTGGATTTGTCTGTCGTTTGTGACATGTGTTCAAGAAGACTAGGATGGCCCCTGCACAACGATGATACACACAAACGTCGTTTTCATTCTCTACCATGACGAAGTAGTTGAGAGGGATCTTTTCTTTTAAAACAGGAAAAAAAAGGACAAGAGAAACTGATTTATCTGAGGTTTTGTCTGTTTGTCCTCTTGTCCTTTCCATGGTTTGGTTGCGTAGGGTTGACGGTGTCATCTGCGAGGATGCAATACTACGAGACGGTAATGCACCTGTTCGAGCGTTACGATCAGGGCGAAGGGGCGTTACATTTCGCTCGTGCAGCTTTGCAAGAGATTGAATCGATGGGCGAGGAGGAGAATGGAGAAGCAGGCGCTAACCTTATGCAGACGGACGATGAAGCGAAAGCTGTGGAGAGTGTAACAGCCCGCAACGCAGTCAAGGGGCGCTTATGGGCAAATATGTTCAAGTTCTACGAGGACATGGGAAAGCACAAGGCTGCCTACTGTGCTGCTCTTTCTAATCCTGATCCAGAGAGCAGAACTGTTTGCCTCCGCCGCTTTGTGGTTGTACTCTCTGAGCATTCGGCGGGAGAGGTCAGTGTTGGCAGAAAATAGCCCCCCTTATCTCATCATGCGGGTAAGGTCGTTGGCGTGCATGTTCTAGTATGAACCACCTGTACTTTTGACTCGTCGCTGGCAGAGCGTGGAAACGGCCTGCGCACCAAAAAAATAAGAATCGGCGTGGGCCTCCTTTTGACTGGTGCCGCCAGCCATTTTGCTGCGGTAGGCCTTCCGGGGATACTTGTGGCGCATGCTGACGTGCGTGTTCTAGTTTAAACCACTGGCATTTTTTGTTTATGCCTGGCCGATCGTGGAAACGGCCTGCGCACCAAAGAAATGCGAATTGGCGCGGACCTCCTTTTGGCCGGTGCCGCCAGGTATTTTGCTGCGGTAGGCCTTCCAGTGAAACTTGTGGCGCGTTAATGGCCGCATCGGAGAATCATGGCCGGGCAGTGTACTGGTGGTTTAAGCCGCCAGTTCAGCCTAGCAATGACTCCGACCACCCGTATGGCCAGGAAGGAAAACAAAGTTGTGTCCCTACTGGTCGCAGCAGGCAGCAGAAAATGCTACCTGTTGCCGCTCGAAGGCCCCGAAGTTGTTTTGCAATATGAGATTTTTTTCGGTTATCCTTTTCTTTTCTTTTTTTCGTCGGAAAGATCAGAACCAAATCTATGCCTCTGTTTTTTCTCAGAATTTTTCGCACACAGTTGTGAGCGTGGAAAGTTGCCAAAGTCAATGCGCTCATTTTGTGTGCACACGGGTGCATCTGTGTGTGTGTGTGTGTGTGTGTGTGTGTGTGTGTGTGTGTGTGTGCGTGTGTGTGTGTGTGTGTGTGTGTTGTCATGTTCGCTATAAAGTGTATACACTCATAAAAAGCATGACTGTGCCAGACTTTTTTGTTGGACTTTCACAGACTCATCAAGAGGTTTTATGTGTGTGTGTGTGTGTGTGTGTGTGTGTGTGTGTGTGTGTGTGTGTGTGTATGTGTTCACTGTTTTGTCATATTTGCTATAGAGGGCATACACTCAAAAAAAGCATGACTGTGCCAAACTGTTTAGTTGGACTTTCACCGACTCATCAGGAGGTTGTGTGTGTGTGTGTGTGTGTGTGTGTGTGTGTGTGTGTGTGTGTGAGAGAGAGAGAGAGAGAGAGAGGTCAATGACCTGATGTCTGATCAGCAGCTTCCATTCTGTGCTCACACACGAAAGGGTTATAGAAGGTGCCGCTGTCTTCGAGAAAAACCCGTGCTGGGAACGAACATCGAAACATCATTCAGTAAGTGAACGCACTTGTGACGCGTTTGTCCAGGTTCGCGTTCGTGCTAAGATAGCATTGGATAATTAGCATCAAAGACAAAAATCTTGCTATGTTCTAGAATCTCCAAGTGACGCACACAAAGGAATGCGCAGGTGCCACAATCAGCTTTTCTCAGACCAGGTTCAGATACATATTGACATTCCCAATGTGGTTGGCATTCTTTTGTGCTTATTGCAGATGCTTTGTGGCACAGAGCTTCCATATGATAACCTACTGGACAAGGTGGAAGAGGAATTGCGATGGAAGGTAGGAAAAAATGGAAAATCGTTTAAAAAAACTTTAAAAAGGGGGAAAAAAGGAAACCTCTTCCTGACATGGGATGGTTTTAAATTTTAATTCAGCAATTTTTTTAATGTATTTTTTCCTGGAAACCAAGCTATGTTCTTCCCTCAATTATACCTCACATTGTCTACCTATCTATATGTCTAGGCACCAGCGTCCACCAAGAAAAAGGAAAAGGGTATTCGCTGGCTGTCCTCCGGGGCATCCATTAAAATTGGCACGATAAGGCGAAGATTAATTAGCATGGCCCCTATGCTGACTCTCCGAACCAGGAGAGGGAAGGGCGGGTGGAGGGGGAGGGGGGAGAGAGGGGGAGAGAGGGGGAGAGAGGTTATGTGGAGGCAGAGCAAGCACCATAGCAGAAGCGAAACACTGAAGTAATAGGTTTGCTGTTTCAGGTCTCGACAGCAGGCAAGGCAATGCAATCAATTCTGAGAAGTGAAACAGATTATCATCCCTTGGGGGGGAGGGAAACACTAGGGAATTTGAAAACAGAACAGCAGAACAGATGGTCATTCTCTCGGAGAACCGAACTGGAAGACCACGTGCTGTAGTGTTCCAATGCAGCAGCTGTAGTGTTCCAACGCAGCGGCCATAAAATCATGCGTCATGCCTACTTGTTGGAAAAGGCGGACGGCTCCTGACCATTGTTTTTTGTTTTTTTTTGTTCAGACAACAGAGTATGTCAGGAAAAAGGGGGCTCGGACAGACTGCTACTATAGAAACGGCGTTCGTAAGAGTATTTTTTCTTTTTTCTTTCCTTTCAAAATTTTGGCCATTTTATGCATGTCGTCCTTGCCTAGGGGCCATGCTAATCTTCTCTGTGTCGTTCCAATTTTAACAGATGTCTCGGAGGACAGTTTTTCTTTTCATTAACTTGGACCATGTCTCAATTTGTGTGTGTCGTCCTTGCGCAGGGCCTGTGCTAATCTTCTTTGTATCGTTTCAATTTTAATGGATGTCCCGCAGGAGTAAGTTGTTGTACATCAGACTGAATCAAGATTCAAACTTATACAATCCTGAGTGGTAGACACTGAGGTAGGATGGTGGGGGTGAGGGTGCCCCAGGGACTAATGATGAAACAGTGGTAGGTTGGGAAGGGAGTCTCATAAGGAACGGCGTCCTCTGTAGATCATCTGGATATTAACCAAATGGCCCACTACCGAAGGCAACTGTCATATGTCTTTGGTATCCAAGCTCTACAACACCCTGGGCTTAAACCACTAGTACCTCGAAGCCTATTTTCGACAAGTTTTGGTCTACCTCCAAACTTTCAGGAGGCCGACCCCGCCGTTGATAAATCTGATCGGCGGCCATCGTTTCGTTTCGGCCTCCTGAAAGGTCAGAGGCCGAGTATTTTCGAACCGACAAAGGTACTAGTGGTTAAAAAAAAAGAAAGTTAAAAAAAATTAAAAAATCAAATTTCAAAGTTCAAACTTATATTCTAGTTTCGGAAAACCGATTAAACAGCCTGAGTCCTTTTGAGTCTGAAAGGAAGTCTACGAGGGAATGGCAAGCTAACACAGTCAATCCTCCTCGAGTTTTTTTTTTTTTTAAATATTTGGTTTTACTCAGCGAGTACCATCATCTGGATTCGAACTCGGGTCGGTATGCCAACACTTTATGGGTGTACCCACTGAACTAGGCTCCTGGGTAGTTTACCCACCTTTGTACACTTTCCGATCCTGTACAGTGGCGATAAGGGTGTGTTGCGCCCAGTTAGAAGACAGTATTTAGTGACTGAATGTGACGAGTGGTTCCGACATGCACAGAACAGACCCTGTATCATTGTGGTATTTTTCCACTATTTTACATCACTCTCTGGCCAAAATGTACGAAGCAAAATTCAAACTTGGAACTGGAGCTCAAAGTATTCAAGATCGCGGGAAGGGATCTGGGTTAGCGTTTAAGTGTGAAACCAGACAAAATTCCGCTTGGAATCACTGACGAAACTGTCCCTTGTTACTAAATCAATAAGAAGATCACGAGTTCGAATCAGATGGATATGGTAACGGCAAGGACTACCCACGTTAGGGAGAAGAAAAGGGGAACGGATTCCGAAAAAAAGACGGCCCATGTTGTTGTCTTGCAAAATATGTTCAGCTGTGTTTCTGATTGAGATGCATCTGTGGGTTGTCTGTCATGCCACAAACTGTCACAGGCGGAGAACTCCGACGTGCATGCACGCCCGAACCCCTATAATCTCTTATATTGCTTTCATATGAAGAGGCATAACTGGAGAAGGGCTGCTCTATACATGTATCGCCTTGCAATGAGGCTTGAACAGGAGTTGATTAGCCAAGGTTCTGCGACTCTTACCAATCTTCAGCAGCAAGCACATTGCCTTTCGTCATCACTAAATGCACTTCGGCTCCTGGATCCCAACAAGGCCTGGCTTGATGTCACTGACTACGAGCACATGCCAGAGTTCCCCACACCAACCAAGCGTTTGCGATTCTCTTCAGATGCAAGTGAGTTCTCCTTCGCATGTCAGCGACCCGTCATCCTTTTCACCCGGACCTTGGCAAGCCATCCATCTCTTGAGCCAGTGATTGCCAGTACGGTTGCTTGCAGGGTTGCCCGGAGGGGAAAGTACAGTACAGTACGGACATCCTTCGGATCCTGACCTTGCTGAATGTAATATGATGATGTTGATGATGGTGCGATGATGATGATGATGATGATGATGATGATGATCGATGACGATGATGATGATGATGATGAGGATGAGGCTGAGGATGAGGCATGGAGGGATGTGATTATGTCAGTGACTGTAAGCACATGGCAGAGTCCTGACACCAACTAAGTGATTGTGTTTCTCTCCAGATGCTAGTGAGTGCTCCGTACAACGTCAGCAACTCGGCATCCTTCATCCGCGGACCTCGATAAGGCATCTGGCTGTTGAGCCAGCCGGTTGGATTCCGTGCAGGATCGAACAGAGGAAAAAGTTCGGATATCTTCGTACCCTGACTTCGCTGAGTGTAATGCGATGATGTTGATGATGGTGCGATGATGATGATGATGATGATGATGATGATGATGATGATGATAGACGGCACGAGGATGGGCATCATGATATTGATTTGCTAAGTTGAGCCAGCCAGTTGGATTTGACTGTAAGCACATGGCAGAGTCCTGACACCAACTAAGTGATCGCGATTCTCTCCAGATGCTAGCGAGTGCTCCGTACAACTCAGCAACTCGTCATCCTTCATCCGCGGACCTCGATAAGGCATCTGGCTGTTGAGCCAGCCGGTTGGATTCTGTGCAGGGTCGAACAGAGGAAAAAGTTCGGATATCTTCGTACCCTGACTTCGCTGAGTGTAATGCAATGATGTTGATGATGGTGCGATGATGATTATGATGATGACGATGACGATGATGATGATGATAGACGGTACGAGGATGGGGATGATGATATTGATTTGGTATGTTAAGCCAGCCAGTTGGATTCCTTGCAGGGTCGACCAGAGGAAAAAGTACAAACATCCTCAATACCCTGACCGCGCTGAGTGTAATATGATGATGTTGATGATGGTGCGATGGTGATGGTGATGATGATGATGGTACAAGGATGAGGATGATGATACTGATTGTGCTATGTTGCTGCGGTCGATGCTCTTTGTGTGTAGTTGTCAGAGCAGGACAGCTTGCTCTCCCAGACAAGCCATACAGATGGCCGCTGGTTGTGACTGTGTCGGATCTGGAGAAGCAGTACGCTCTTGTGTCTGCCAAGATTGAGCTTGCCAAAGGTTGCACCTCTCAGAAGTTACCAGGTGTGTGCACATGCTTACCCTCCTCCCCTTTTGGCTGGAATGTTGCAATGAACCCGGCTCTCAACGCTCACCACTCCAATACACTGCATTTCTAAAATTGACGCATGAAAGTCGATAGATAAGAAGATGATGATGGTGTAAAGAAGGAGAAGAAGGAGAGAAATGCAGAGACAACCTCAGACAGGTATATAATTTTCACTAAAAGTAAGCAAAGATTACGAAGCTCCAGGATTTTCTTCTCCGCTCGCCTCCCCACTCTCACCAACTAGCCCCTCCCAAACCAGCACCCAGCACTGCCCCTGTCTAGCCACGCTTATCGACAGTGTCCCTTGCGAAGCATTACCTAAAGCGCTAGCTTCCTCGCAACAAGCGCCTGTTAATCGGGCATATTAGAGCTGGGGACTACTCACCTGGTTCCATAGCCAGCAACTGTTACCCTCGGCCTTCACTTCCCATCCTGCTGCCGTTCAGACATCTTCCCTGGTGAGTACCAGACGCATCAGACAGACAGACAGAGAGAGAGAGAGAGAGAGAGAGAGAGAGAGAGAGAGAGTGGGGTTTGGGTGCTGAGACGGATGACACCAAGTTGTTTGAGTGACGAGCTATCCTGCGCTGGCCAGGGAAGGGCGGCATCCAGCATCAGCCCAGCGGCAGCCATGTCTGCGCTGAGGAACAAGACCTGCGCTATAGCCTGTCTGGGTGCTGAGAAGCTAGATGAGGTGGCGCTAGAAGTGGAAGGCCATGGCGGCAGACTTGGTGAGGGACCTAGCCGGGTGATGCCAAGTAGAGCTCCTCTGTAACGTGTTCCTCAAGCAGGAGTTGGTTGGTGCAGCACAGGACTCTGCGGCTTTGTACTTTGGAGTAGTCTGGGCGAAGCGTAGATGGAGTAGGTGGTCATACCTGCTGGTCGAAAGTCCAGCAAGGGATGAACAACGATCGTCATTGTTGTTGTTGTTGTTTTCTGCTCTTCCTTTATTGATTGTCGGGAGCCGGGACGGGGGCTGGCAATTCATCGTCAAAAAGATGTCAATGTTGCCAGTTCTTATGCTGATTTGATCATTCATTGATTTGGCGTTTCTGCTCGTACCATTTTCACCCGAATAGAATACCCAGTCTTTCTCACTGTCTCTAGATTCTAGACTAAAAGTTGCCCGGAATACGGCTATAAGGACTGTGCGTCCTATGTAAGGGAAATTGGTAGCCTGGTTGCCATATTCATGGCGACCAACAGAGTTCATGATGCTAGTCAATCTTCTTTTTTTTAATGAAAATGTCAAAATAATGCTTGTAATTCTTAGTGTGATGACGCGACCAAACACGGACTGAGACACACAGCTGATTTCTGAGTTTTGCTCACGGACTGAATGCCTTGTTTGAGTTTCCCGCTCGCTACTAAGTTCTCTAAGTCTGTGTGTGTGCAGGCTTGCTGGTCTGCATGTCTGTCTGAGTGCTTGTTGGCTTGAGTGTGTGTGTGACCCGCAAGGGCACTTGTTCGTTCGTTGGGCCCTCAGGGCCGGTACTTACCTGTGGCCGTGACATTGAGGATTGCAGCGGGGAAAACACTCAAGTGGCGGGGGAAGAGGCCCGCAACACTTGAAGCAGCAGGGAAACACTCAAGTAGCAGGTAGGCCGGTACCACACCCTGAAGAGGTAGATGTGCCGGGTACTCGAGGCCGAGCAGGAGAAGACAAAAGTTGGCATTTTTAGAGGGGCAGTAGTTGTAGGCTAGGTCTAGGCGGGTACCGGTCCAACCAGTCTGAGTCTAGGGCCTGTACGGGCAATATCAGAGTCTGCAATGATGTTTCCCTCTGAAAGGGAGGAGGTACCGGTTGCTTGGAACGCTGAGCGGCCTGGAAGTCACCGCCCAAGAGGTAAGCAGGTCGCTATATCTCCAGGCCGGGCGAAGAGCCCAGCCGCATTGTTGGTGTGCAAGTTTGGCGACACACTGGTTGGAGCGCTGGCTGGAGCAGCGCTTGCTTGGAGCAGCGCTGCTGGGGAAGGAGCAAGGACACGGAGGAGCAAGAAGACCAGGAGGAAGGCGGACCGCCAGAGGTACTTACCTGGCTATGGTGGTAGCCATCTTCATCACCTTGGTGGGCGCTGGACCAGGAAGGGCCCAGCTGGGGGTAGAGTCAGGCATAGCGGCCTGAGCTAGAGAAGCCATAGCTGCTTCGTGTTGTCCTTCAGAGAGCCGGGTCATGCCCAGGTAGTCTGCCATAGCCTCGGCCTAGGAGGAAGAAGGAGAGAGGCGGCCATTGCTATGGTGGGACCTCAAGTGATACCTGCAGTAGAAGAGGGATTCAGACATTGATTCTGGTTCAGCCATTCAACATTGTACTATTATTTCTTGTGAGAGAGGAGTAAAGGAGGAGGAGAGTGTTTGGTGAAGAAGAAGAGCTTTATCATTTGTCTATGCTGGTGTACATCATCTTCTTCTTCTTTCTTTCTTCTTCTTCTTTCTTTCTTCTTCTTCTTTCTTACTTTCTTCTTCTTCTTCTTCTTCTTCTTCTTCTTCTTCTTCTTCTTCTTTTTCTTCTTCGTCTTACCCTCCCTCTCCTCTTGAGTTCATTCATTTCCTTTTGCAATTGGATGGCATTATACTATCTGATGAATGTGCACTTCGAAATTGGCCAGGATCATAACATTAGAGTCTACTGAGCAGTTTTCTTGCATACAGGGATATGATAAGCTGAAGCTACTTCTGTGTCTTTTTCTTTTTTTCCTTCCCTTGTGTAGGACCGGATGCGACGCCGGCTGAGGTTGTGTGGTCCCTTTGCCAGTGTGGAATGTTCGACACTGCATTCTCTCTTGTCTTTCTCTTCTGGAGGGACTCGGCACTTTCCAGGTATGGTTGATTACTGTTTTTTTTTTTTTTTTTTTTTTTT
>BFEA01001036.1:197273-220867 GCA_003427395.1 Chara braunii
AAAAAAAAAAAAAAAAAAAAAAAAAAAAAAAAAAAAAAAAAAAACCTGTCCTGAAGTTGACAGTGAAGAGTAACTGCAGCTGTTTACTGTGCACATGCACTGATCAGCGCGGCCTGCTGAAGATTGCTGTTGCTTTTTCCATTGTGCGTGCGCACACAAAGTGTGGTGGCAGAGCGTAAATAGTACAAGATGATGAAGGAAGGGAGACTCTCGGTGCGCTTCTTGCAAGATGATGCCTTTGCTTGCCTACGCAGGCTTTACTCCAGGCTAGAATCACTGAGTGCTCTAGATGCACCCGAATTTGGACCACCTTTCAGTCTAGATTCATTGAGTATGACTGGGCATTCTATTCCGGTGACGATGGTACTGATGCCTTTGTTTGCCCATCCAGGCTTTTACTCTTCCACGCTTTCCGCAGGCTTGCGGCGGTGATGGGTTTCACTTGGGGAACCAAATCAAGTCAAGTCAGATTGCGATTCCCCACCCCCAGCCTTGGGAACATTTGGAGGCTTGGGACACTCTTTCCTTGGTCATTCTTTCCTCATGATTGCGTCTGATACAGTCAATCACCGCAATTTCACCGCACTCCCTTGGTTCAAACCACTGCTCCTTGGTCCGAACTAGCTCCTTGGTCAAAAGACTCGAAACCACCTCTCTGAACTAGCTCCTAGTCGGTTGATGCTTTGGACTTGACCGACAGTTGGTTGATGCTTTGGACTTGACGGACATCATCCATTTTCCTTTTACCTTTCTGCTAAACAACGCCCAGCGCTGCAAGCTCTGCCTTCACTCGTCTGAAGTAGTCGTGGTCAGGCTGTCCTTCGCCACAAAGCACACATCGAAAAGCGACGCACACACACACATAGAGGATGTCACATTGGGTGTGGGAACGGAGGTACATCAAGCTTGCTGGCCTCAGCTACACATTGTTCAAGCTAAGCACACAAGAAGAAGGAGAAGTAGTGGGATGATGAGAGGAGGAAGAAGTGGAAGAGATGGAGGAAGAGGAGGAGGAGGAGAAGGAGGAGATGGAGAAGGAGGAGAAGGAGGAGATGGAGAAGGAGAAGAAGGGAAAGAAGCAGAAGGGATTTTAAAACAGAGGAGTATAGGGCATAGGTCAAACTGCTTGAGGTGGTGCCCACCACAGGAACACGTTTCTCTCCAACTTCAGAATCTCATGTAGAAAACGTGACCTGGGGTTTTAGGCCCCTTTGATCCATTTTTTTACTTTTTTTTATTATTATAGAAGTAGCAGGATGATGAGAGGAGGAAGAAGTGGAAGAGATGGAGGAAGAGGAGGAGGAGATGCAGAAGAAGGAGAAGAAGGGAAAGAGGCAGAAGGGATTTGAAAACAGAGCAATATAGATCCCATTCCTTGTGCTGTCTTCTGCCATAATTCACTTCGGATCCCATTAGTTGCGCTGCATAATGAACAGGTTATCTTTTTTCACTTCAGAAGTTCAGATCCCATTAGTTGTGCTGTCTTCTGCCATAATTCACGTAGTAAATCGCACAATCTCTATCGCTCACTATAGATCTACGCAATAAACTGAACAATGTTGAGGCACATCCAAAATCTTTACCAAATTTAAAATAAATAATTTAAATAATAATATAATATTTATATATCGTCACAAACAGAACTGCCCGGTAAAACCGTAGGCAGAGAGAGAGAAGAGGACAACAAACGAGGGGCTGTGACAAACTGTTTCGTCGGAGTTTCACCGACTCATCAGGAGGCTGAACCCTCAACAGTCTGCAGAATCCCCTCACTGATTACACTGTAAATGATAATCTACCTTAACCAAAATCAAATATCGTCACAAACAGTATGAGTCGGTGAAACTCCGACGAAACAGTTTGTCACAGCCCCTCGTTTGTTGTCCTCTTCTCTCTCTCTGCCTACGGTTTTACCGGGCAGTTCTGTTTGTGACAATATATATATATTGTTCTTATCGTTTTTTTTTTTTTTTTTTTTTTTTTTTTATTTCCTGGCCTTGCCGGGCAAGGCACTTCTATGTGATCAGAACTTGTTAGACTCGTTACGGGATACTGTTTGATGACGAGGCGAGGGAAAGCCCGATGAAGGAGTGGGTAATGTTGGGCTACTCTTTTGGTGGTCATTGATTATCTCTTCCACCCTCTTATCTGTCTATTCCCCCTCCACTCTCTTTGTCTATATTGGTAACGAGGCATTGTATCAGAGATCACTTTCATGATTACTGGAGACATTGTCCAGATCTGAGTTATCTTGCACTTCTACGTCTGATGAGTATCTTCCAGTCTGGGTTCATTACAATATTCTAATTTGTGCCCAATGTTCTGTATCCAGCTGCTTTCACATCCAACGAGTTGTTGCATTTTTTGAAAATTTTCCTGTTTTTTTTTTTTTTTTTTGGAATGTTTTCCCTATTTCTATGTTTTGCTGAGGGCAGTAACGCCCTTTGGCAGACACTCACGTGTCCCCAATGTTCTGTATACGTCTTTTCTTTTTCCTTTGTTTTTGTTTGTTTGTTTGTTTGTTTGTTTGTTTGTTTGTTTGTTTGTTTGTTTGTTTGTTTGTTTGTTTTGCCGACGGTACCAGAAAAGAGAGTACAATGGGACCCAGGCTTGGCAAAACTCGGTGCGCAGTGAAATTCAGGGTCGGCAAAAACAGGCTCGGAGGTACTGGTGGTTTAAGCAACCGATTTGCGATAAAAGGACCCTGTTTTGAAGAACCTGACCTCACCTGTCATTTATCAGCCTCCTTTACGTAGAGAATTAACTTCTCGGGGGGGACGGGGGGGGAGGAGAGAAGGTGGGGGGGAGTCCTTCATGACATCTGTTAAATTCTGTTTAGATTGGAACGATACAGAGAAAATTAGCACCGCCACAGAAAAAAAAAAAAAAAAAACCTTGTTGGTCTAATAACATACACAGAACTTCAGAACATACACAGACCAGCTGCCCCAGCTCAGTTGGCACACCCATTAACTGTTGAAATACAGACCAGAGTTCATAAACACACAGTAGTTGAGTACATAAACAGAAGTTGAGCACACACACAGAAGTTGAGCACACACACAGAAGCTGAGCACAAACAAATTGAGGACAAACAAGCTGAGCTGAGTGCAACACACACAAGTTGAGCACACTCAAGTGGGATGCACCCGACAAACGCGATGAGCAGCGAGAAGAAGCCGAGTGTGAGGGAATACTTACATAGCCGTTGGGTCCCCCATTCATGCTAGTCTTCTGACACACCGTTCCCAGTCTGCAATTGAAAAAAAGACACAAAAGCAGAATGCAAAATAAAGATGCAATTGAAGAAAGACAGAAAAGCAGCATGCAAAATAATTACTTCGGGACATCTGTTAAAATTGGAACGATACAGACAAAGTTAAGATTAGCATGGCCCCTGCACAAGGGAAAAAAAAAAGAGAGAGAAGAAGAAAGAAGGGATGGCTGGGTGGGTGGGTGCAACTGCGAAAGCAGAGACGCTTCTGAGTCCTGACACGATTTCCAGATATGCGCAGCTTAGAAATTCCAACAAATTATTATCACATTAAACATTTTCGTCCGTCAAAATTGGAACGATACAGAGAAGATTAGCATGGCCCCTGCACAAGGGAAAAAAAAAAGAGAGAGAAGAAGAAAGAAGGGATGGCTGGGTGGGTGGGTGCAACTGCGAAAGCAGAGACGCTTCTGAGTCCTGACACGATTTCCAGATATGCGCAGCTTAGAAATTCCAACAAATTATTATCACATTAAACATTTTCGTCCGTCAAAATTGGAACGATACAGAGAAGATTAGCATGGCCCCTGCACAAGGGAAAAAAAAAAGAGAGAGAAGAAGAAAGAAGGGATGGCTGGGTGGGTGGGTGCAACTGCGAAAGCAGAGACGCTTCTGAGTCCTGACACGATTTCCAGATATGCGCAGCTTAGAAATTCCAACAAATTATTATCACATTAAACATTTTCGTCCGTCAAAATTGGAACGATACAGAGAAGATTAGCATGGCCCCTGCACAAGGGAAAAAAAAAAGAGAGAGAAGAAGAAAGAAGGGATGGCTGGGTGGGTGGGTGCAACTGCGAAAGCAGAGACGCTTCTGAGTCCTGACACGATTTCCAGATATGCGCAGCTTAGAAATTCCAACAAATTATTATCACATTAAACATTTTCGTCCGTCAAAATTGGAACGATACAGAGAAGATTAGCATGGCCCCTGCACAAGGGAAAAAAAAAAGAGAGAGAAGAAGAAAGAAGGGATGGCTGGGTGGGTGGGTGCAACTGCGAAAGCAGAGACGCTTCTGAGTCCTGACACGATTTCCAGATATGCGCAGCTTAGAAATTCCAACAAATTATTATCACATTAAACATTTTCGTCCGTCAAAATTGGAACGATACAGAGAAGATTAGCATGGCCCCTGCACAAGGGAAAAAAAAAAGAGAGAGAAGAAGAAAGAAGGGATGGCTGGGTGGGTGGGTGCAACTGCGAAAGCAGAGACGCTTCTGAGTCCTGACACGATTTCCAGATATGCGCAGCTTAGAAATTCCAACAAATTATTATCACATTAAACATTTTCGTCCGTCAAAATTGGAACGATACAGAGAAGATTAGCATGGCCCCTGCACAAGGGAAAAAAAAAAGAGAGAGAAGAAGAAAGAAGGGATGGCTGGGTGGGTGGGTGCAACTGCGAAAGCAGAGACGCTTCTGAGTCCTGACACGATTTCCAGATATGCGCAGCTTAGAAATTCCAACAAATTATTATCACATTAAACATTTTCGTCCGTCAAAATTGGAACGATACAGAGAAGATTAGCATGGCCCCTGCACAAGGGAAAAAAAAAAGAGAGAGAAGAAGAAAGAAGGGATGGCTGGGTGGGTGGGTGCAACTGCGAAAGCAGAGACGCTTCTGAGTCCTGACACGATTTCCAGATATGCGCAGCTTAGAAATTCCAACAAATTATTATCACATTAAACATTTTCGTCCGTCAAAATTGGAACGATACAGAGAAGATTAGCATGGCCCCTGCACAAGGGAAAAAAAAAAGAGAGAGAAGAAGAAAGAAGGGATGGCTGGGTGGGTGGGTGCAACTGCGAAAGCAGAGACGCTTCTGAGTCCTGACACGATTTCCAGATATGCGCAGCTTAGAAATTCCAACAAATTATTATCACATTAAACATTTTCGTCCGTCAAAATTGGAACGATACAGAGAAGATTAGCATGGCCCCTGCACAAGGGAAAAAAAAAAGAGAGAGAAGAAGAAAGAAGGGATGGCTGGGTGGGTGGGTGCAACTGCGAAAGCAGAGACGCTTCTGAGTCCTGACACGATTTCCAGATATGCGCAGCTTAGAAATTCCAACAAATTATTATCACATTAAACATTTTCGTCCGTCAAAATTGGAACGATACAGAGAAGATTAGCATGGCCCCTGCACAAGGGAAAAAAAAAAGAGAGAGAAGAAGAAAGAAGGGATGGCTGGGTGGGTGGGTGCAACTGCGAAAGCAGAGACGCTTCTGAGTCCTGACACGATTTCCAGATATGCGCAGCTTAGAAATTCCAACAAATTATTATCACATTAAACATTTTCGTCCGTCAAAATTGGAACGATACAGAGAAGATTAGCATGGCCCCTGCACAAGGGAAAAAAAAAAGAGAGAGAAGAAGAAAGAAGGGATGGCTGGGTGGGTGGGTGCAACTGCGAAAGCAGAGACGCTTCTGAGTCCTGACACGATTTCCAGATATGCGCAGCTTAGAAATTCCAACAAATTATTATCACATTAAACATTTTCGTCCGTCAAAATTGGAACGATACAGAGAAGATTAGCATGGCCCCTGCACAAGGGAAAAAAAAAAGAGAGAGAAGAAGAAAGAAGGGATGGCTGGGTGGGTGGGTGCAACTGCGAAAGCAGAGACGCTTCTGAGTCCTGACACGATTTCCAGATATGCGCAGCTTAGAAATTCCAACAAATTATTATCACATTAAACATTTTCGTCCGTCAAAATTGGAACGATACAGAGAAGATTAGCATGGCCCCTGCACAAGGGAAAAAAAAAAGAGAGAGAAGAAGAAAGAAGGGATGGCTGGGTGGGTGGGTGCAACTGCGAAAGCAGAGACGCTTCTGAGTCCTGACACGATTTCCAGATATGCGCAGCTTAGAAATTCCAACAAATTATTATCACATTAAACATTTTCGTCCGTCAAAATTGGAACGATACAGAGAAGATTAGCATGGCCCCTGCACAAGGGAAAAAAAAAAGAGAGAGAAGAAGAAAGAAGGGATGGCTGGGTGGGTGGGTGCAACTGCGAAAGCAGAGACGCTTCTGAGTCCTGACACGATTTCCAGATATGCGCAGCTTAGAAATTCCAACAAATTATTATCACATTAAACATTTTCGTCCGTCAAAATTGGAACGATACAGAGAAGATTAGCATGGCCCCTGCACAAGGGAAAAAAAAAAGAGAGAGAAGAAGAAAGAAGGGATGGCTGGGTGGGTGGGTGCAACTGCGAAAGCAGAGACGCTTCTGAGTCCTGACACGATTTCCAGATATGCGCAGCTTAGAAATTCCAACAAATTATTATCACATTAAACATTTTCGTCCGTCAAAATTGGAACGATACAGAGAAGATTAGCATGGCCCCTGCACAAGGGAAAAAAAAAAGAGAGAGAAGAAGAAAGAAGGGATGGCTGGGTGGGTGGGTGCAACTGCGAAAGCAGAGACGCTTCTGAGTCCTGACACGATTTCCAGATATGCGCAGCTTAGAAATTCCAACAAATTATTATCACATTAAACATTTTCGTCCGTCAAAATTGGAACGATACAGAGAAGATTAGCATGGCCCCTGCACAAGGGAAAAAAAAAAGAGAGAGAAGAAGAAAGAAGGGATGGCTGGGTGGGTGGGTGCAACTGCGAAAGCAGAGACGCTTCTGAGTCCTGACACGATTTCCAGATATGCGCAGCTTAGAAATTCCAACAAATTATTATCACATTAAACATTTTCGTCCGTCAAAATTGGAACGATACAGAGAAGATTAGCATGGCCCCTGCACAAGGGAAAAAAAAAAGAGAGAGAAGAAGAAAGAAGGGATGGCTGGGTGGGTGGGTGCAACTGCGAAAGCAGAGACGCTTCTGAGTCCTGACACGATTTCCAGATATGCGCAGCTTAGAAATTCCAACAAATTATTATCACATTAAACATTTTCGTCCGTCAAAATTGGAACGATACAGAGAAGATTAGCATGGCCCCTGCACAAGGGAAAAAAAAAAGAGAGAGAAGAAGAAAGAAGGGATGGCTGGGTGGGTGGGTGCAACTGCGAAAGCAGAGACGCTTCTGAGTCCTGACACGATTTCCAGATATGCGCAGCTTAGAAATTCCAACAAATTATTATCACATTAAACATTTTCGTCCGTCAAAATTGGAACGATACAGAGAAGATTAGCATGGCCCCTGCACAAGGGAAAAAAAAAAGAGAGAGAAGAAGAAAGAAGGGATGGCTGGGTGGGTGGGTGCAACTGCGAAAGCAGAGACGCTTCTGAGTCCTGACACGATTTCCAGATATGCGCAGCTTAGAAATTCCAACAAATTATTATCACATTAAACATTTTCGTCCGTCAAAATTGGAACGATACAGAGAAGATTAGCATGGCCCCTGCACAAGGGAAAAAAAAAAGAGAGAGAAGAAGAAAGAAGGGATGGCTGGGTGGGTGGGTGCAACTGCGAAAGCAGAGACGCTTCTGAGTCCTGACACGATTTCCAGATATGCGCAGCTTAGAAATTCCAACAAATTATTATCACATTAAACATTTTCGTCCGTCAAAATTGGAACGATACAGAGAAGATTAGCATGGCCCCTGCACAAGGGAAAAAAAAAAGAGAGAGAAGAAGAAAGAAGGGATGGCTGGGTGGGTGGGTGCAACTGCGAAAGCAGAGACGCTTCTGAGTCCTGACACGATTTCCAGATATGCGCAGCTTAGAAATTCCAACAAATTATTATCACATTAAACATTTTCGTCCGTCAAAATTGGAACGATACAGAGAAGATTAGCATGGCCCCTGCACAAGGGAAAAAAAAAAGAGAGAGAAGAAGAAAGAAGGGATGGCTGGGTGGGTGGGTGCAACTGCGAAAGCAGAGACGCTTCTGAGTCCTGACACGATTTCCAGATATGCGCAGCTTAGAAATTCCAACAAATTATTATCACATTAAACATTTTCGTCCGTCAAAATTGGAACGATACAGAGAAGATTAGCATGGCCCCTGCACAAGGGAAAAAAAAAAGAGAGAGAAGAAGAAAGAAGGGATGGCTGGGTGGGTGGGTGCAACTGCGAAAGCAGAGACGCTTCTGAGTCCTGACACGATTTCCAGATATGCGCAGCTTAGAAATTCCAACAAATTATTATCACATTAAACATTTTCGTCCGTCAAAATTGGAACGATACAGAGAAGATTAGCATGGCCCCTGCACAAGGGAAAAAAAAAAGAGAGAGAAGAAGAAAGAAGGGATGGCTGGGTGGGTGGGTGCAACTGCGAAAGCAGAGACGCTTCTGAGTCCTGACACGATTTCCAGATATGCGCAGCTTAGAAATTCCAACAAATTATTATCACATTAAACATTTTCGTCCGTCAAAATTGGAACGATACAGAGAAGATTAGCATGGCCCCTGCACAAGGGAAAAAAAAAAGAGAGAGAAGAAGAAAGAAGGGATGGCTGGGTGGGTGGGTGCAACTGCGAAAGCAGAGACGCTTCTGAGTCCTGACACGATTTCCAGATATGCGCAGCTTAGAAATTCCAACAAATTATTATCACATTAAACATTTTCGTCCGTCAAAATTGGAACGATACAGAGAAGATTAGCATGGCCCCTGCACAAGGGAAAAAAAAAAGAGAGAGAAGAAGAAAGAAGGGATGGCTGGGTGGGTGGGTGCAACTGCGAAAGCAGAGACGCTTCTGAGTCCTGACACGATTTCCAGATATGCGCAGCTTAGAAATTCCAACAAATTATTATCACATTAAACATTTTCGTCCGTCAAAATTGGAACGATACAGAGAAGATTAGCATGGCCCCTGCACAAGGGAAAAAAAAAAGAGAGAGAAGAAGAAAGAAGGGATGGCTGGGTGGGTGGGTGCAACTGCGAAAGCAGAGACGCTTCTGAGTCCTGACACGATTTCCAGATATGCGCAGCTTAGAAATTCCAACAAATTATTATCACATTAAACATTTTCGTCCGTCAAAATTGGAACGATACAGAGAAGATTAGCATGGCCCCTGCACAAGGGAAAAAAAAAAGAGAGAGAAGAAGAAAGAAGGGATGGCTGGGTGGGTGGGTGCAACTGCGAAAGCAGAGACGCTTCTGAGTCCTGACACGATTTCCAGATATGCGCAGCTTAGAAATTCCAACAAATTATTATCACATTAAACATTTTCGTCCGTCAAAATTGGAACGATACAGAGAAGATTAGCATGGCCCCTGCACAAGGGAAAAAAAAAAGAGAGAGAAGAAGAAAGAAGGGATGGCTGGGTGGGTGGGTGCAACTGCGAAAGCAGAGACGCTTCTGAGTCCTGACACGATTTCCAGATATGCGCAGCTTAGAAATTCCAACAAATTATTATCACATTAAACATTTTCGTCCGTCAAAATTGGAACGATACAGAGAAGATTAGCATGGCCCCTGCACAAGGGAAAAAAAAAAGAGAGAGAAGAAGAAAGAAGGGATGGCTGGGTGGGTGGGTGCAACTGCGAAAGCAGAGACGCTTCTGAGTCCTGACACGATTTCCAGATATGCGCAGCTTAGAAATTCCAACAAATTATTATCACATTAAACATTTTCGTCCGTCAAAATTGGAACGATACAGAGAAGATTAGCATGGCCCCTGCACAAGGGAAAAAAAAAAGAGAGAGAAGAAGAAAGAAGGGATGGCTGGGTGGGTGGGTGCAACTGCGAAAGCAGAGACGCTTCTGAGTCCTGACACGATTTCCAGATATGCGCAGCTTAGAAATTCCAACAAATTATTATCACATTAAACATTTTCGTCCGTCAAAATTGGAACGATACAGAGAAGATTAGCATGGCCCCTGCACAAGGGAAAAAAAAAAGAGAGAGAAGAAGAAAGAAGGGATGGCTGGGTGGGTGGGTGCAACTGCGAAAGCAGAGACGCTTCTGAGTCCTGACACGATTTCCAGATATGCGCAGCTTAGAAATTCCAACAAATTATTATCACATTAAACATTTTCGTCCGTCAAAATTGGAACGATACAGAGAAGATTAGCATGGCCCCTGCACAAGGGAAAAAAAAAAGAGAGAGAAGAAGAAAGAAGGGATGGCTGGGTGGGTGGGTGCAACTGCGAAAGCAGAGACGCTTCTGAGTCCTGACACGATTTCCAGATATGCGCAGCTTAGAAATTCCAACAAATTATTATCACATTAAACATTTTCGTCCGTCAAAATTGGAACGATACAGAGAAGATTAGCATGGCCCCTGCACAAGGGAAAAAAAAAAGAGAGAGAAGAAGAAAGAAGGGATGGCTGGGTGGGTGGGTGCAACTGCGAAAGCAGAGACGCTTCTGAGTCCTGACACGATTTCCAGATATGCGCAGCTTAGAAATTCCAACAAATTATTATCACATTAAACATTTTCGTCCGTCAAAATTGGAACGATACAGAGAAGATTAGCATGGCCCCTGCACAAGGGAAAAAAAAAAGAGAGAGAAGAAGAAAGAAGGGATGGCTGGGTGGGTGGGTGCAACTGCGAAAGCAGAGACGCTTCTGAGTCCTGACACGATTTCCAGATATGCGCAGCTTAGAAATTCCAACAAATTATTATCACATTAAACATTTTCGTCCGTCAAAATTGGAACGATACAGAGAAGATTAGCATGGCCCCTGCACAAGGGAAAAAAAAAAGAGAGAGAAGAAGAAAGAAGGGATGGCTGGGTGGGTGGGTGCAACTGCGAAAGCAGAGACGCTTCTGAGTCCTGACACGATTTCCAGATATGCGCAGCTTAGAAATTCCAACAAATTATTATCACATTAAACATTTTCGTCCGTCAAAATTGGAACGATACAGAGAAGATTAGCATGGCCCCTGCACAAGGGAAAAAAAAAAGAGAGAGAAGAAGAAAGAAGGGATGGCTGGGTGGGTGGGTGCAACTGCGAAAGCAGAGACGCTTCTGAGTCCTGACACGATTTCCAGATATGCGCAGCTTAGAAATTCCAACAAATTATTATCACATTAAACATTTTCGTCCGTCAAAATTGGAACGATACAGAGAAGATTAGCATGGCCCCTGCACAAGGGAAAAAAAAAAGAGAGAGAAGAAGAAAGAAGGGATGGCTGGGTGGGTGGGTGCAACTGCGAAAGCAGAGACGCTTCTGAGTCCTGACACGATTTCCAGATATGCGCAGCTTAGAAATTCCAACAAATTATTATCACATTAAACATTTTCGTCCGTCAAAATTGGAACGATACAGAGAAGATTAGCATGGCCCCTGCACAAGGGAAAAAAAAAAGAGAGAGAAGAAGAAAGAAGGGATGGCTGGGTGGGTGGGTGCAACTGCGAAAGCAGAGACGCTTCTGAGTCCTGACACGATTTCCAGATATGCGCAGCTTAGAAATTCCAACAAATTATTATCACATTAAACATTTTCGTCCGTCAAAATTGGAACGATACAGAGAAGATTAGCATGGCCCCTGCACAAGGGAAAAAAAAAAGAGAGAGAAGAAGAAAGAAGGGATGGCTGGGTGGGTGGGTGCAACTGCGAAAGCAGAGACGCTTCTGAGTCCTGACACGATTTCCAGATATGCGCAGCTTAGAAATTCCAACAAATTATTATCACATTAAACATTTTCGTCCGTCAAAATTGGAACGATACAGAGAAGATTAGCATGGCCCCTGCACAAGGGAAAAAAAAAAGAGAGAGAAGAAGAAAGAAGGGATGGCTGGGTGGGTGGGTGCAACTGCGAAAGCAGAGACGCTTCTGAGTCCTGACACGATTTCCAGATATGCGCAGCTTAGAAATTCCAACAAATTATTATCACATTAAACATTTTCGTCCGTCAAAATTGGAACGATACAGAGAAGATTAGCATGGCCCCTGCACAAGGGAAAAAAAAAAGAGAGAGAAGAAGAAAGAAGGGATGGCTGGGTGGGTGGGTGCAACTGCGAAAGCAGAGACGCTTCTGAGTCCTGACACGATTTCCAGATATGCGCAGCTTAGAAATTCCAACAAATTATTATCACATTAAACATTTTCGTCCGTCAAAATTGGAACGATACAGAGAAGATTAGCATGGCCCCTGCACAAGGGAAAAAAAAAAGAGAGAGAAGAAGAAAGAAGGGATGGCTGGGTGGGTGGGTGCAACTGCGAAAGCAGAGACGCTTCTGAGTCCTGACACGATTTCCAGATATGCGCAGCTTAGAAATTCCAACAAATTATTATCACATTAAACATTTTCGTCCGTCAAAATTGGAACGATACAGAGAAGATTAGCATGGCCCCTGCACAAGGGAAAAAAAAAAGAGAGAGAAGAAGAAAGAAGGGATGGCTGGGTGGGTGGGTGCAACTGCGAAAGCAGAGACGCTTCTGAGTCCTGACACGATTTCCAGATATGCGCAGCTTAGAAATTCCAACAAATTATTATCACATTAAACATTTTCGTCCGTCAAAATTGGAACGATACAGAGAAGATTAGCATGGCCCCTGCACAAGGGAAAAAAAAAAGAGAGAGAAGAAGAAAGAAGGGATGGCTGGGTGGGTGGGTGCAACTGCGAAAGCAGAGACGCTTCTGAGTCCTGACACGATTTCCAGATATGCGCAGCTTAGAAATTCCAACAAATTATTATCACATTAAACATTTTCGTCCGTCAAAATTGGAACGATACAGAGAAGATTAGCATGGCCCCTGCACAAGGGAAAAAAAAAAGAGAGAGAAGAAGAAAGAAGGGATGGCTGGGTGGGTGGGTGCAACTGCGAAAGCAGAGACGCTTCTGAGTCCTGACACGATTTCCAGATATGCGCAGCTTAGAAATTCCAACAAATTATTATCACATTAAACATTTTCGTCCGTCAAAATTGGAACGATACAGAGAAGATTAGCATGGCCCCTGCACAAGGGAAAAAAAAAAGAGAGAGAAGAAGAAAGAAGGGATGGCTGGGTGGGTGGGTGCAACTGCGAAAGCAGAGACGCTTCTGAGTCCTGACACGATTTCCAGATATGCGCAGCTTAGAAATTCCAACAAATTATTATCACATTAAACATTTTCGTCCGTCAAAATTGGAACGATACAGAGAAGATTAGCATGGCCCCTGCACAAGGGAAAAAAAAAAGAGAGAGAAGAAGAAAGAAGGGATGGCTGGGTGGGTGGGTGCAACTGCGAAAGCAGAGACGCTTCTGAGTCCTGACACGATTTCCAGATATGCGCAGCTTAGAAATTCCAACAAATTATTATCACATTAAACATTTTCGTCCGTCAAAATTGGAACGATACAGAGAAGATTAGCATGGCCCCTGCACAAGGGAAAAAAAAAAGAGAGAGAAGAAGAAAGAAGGGATGGCTGGGTGGGTGGGTGCAACTGCGAAAGCAGAGACGCTTCTGAGTCCTGACACGATTTCCAGATATGCGCAGCTTAGAAATTCCAACAAATTATTATCACATTAAACATTTTCGTCCGTCAAAATTGGAACGATACAGAGAAGATTAGCATGGCCCCTGCACAAGGGAAAAAAAAAAGAGAGAGAAGAAGAAAGAAGGGATGGCTGGGTGGGTGGGTGCAACTGCGAAAGCAGAGACGCTTCTGAGTCCTGACACGATTTCCAGATATGCGCAGCTTAGAAATTCCAACAAATTATTATCACATTAAACATTTTCGTCCGTCAAAATTGGAACGATACAGAGAAGATTAGCATGGCCCCTGCACAAGGGAAAAAAAAAAGAGAGAGAAGAAGAAAGAAGGGATGGCTGGGTGGGTGGGTGCAACTGCGAAAGCAGAGACGCTTCTGAGTCCTGACACGATTTCCAGATATGCGCAGCTTAGAAATTCCAACAAATTATTATCACATTAAACATTTTCGTCCGTCAAAATTGGAACGATACAGAGAAGATTAGCATGGCCCCTGCACAAGGGAAAAAAAAAAGAGAGAGAAGAAGAAAGAAGGGATGGCTGGGTGGGTGGGTGCAACTGCGAAAGCAGAGACGCTTCTGAGTCCTGACACGATTTCCAGATATGCGCAGCTTAGAAATTCCAACAAATTATTATCACATTAAACATTTTCGTCCGTCAAAATTGGAACGATACAGAGAAGATTAGCATGGCCCCTGCACAAGGGAAAAAAAAAAGAGAGAGAAGAAGAAAGAAGGGATGGCTGGGTGGGTGGGTGCAACTGCGAAAGCAGAGACGCTTCTGAGTCCTGACACGATTTCCAGATATGCGCAGCTTAGAAATTCCAACAAATTATTATCACATTAAACATTTTCGTCCGTCAAAATTGGAACGATACAGAGAAGATTAGCATGGCCCCTGCACAAGGGAAAAAAAAAAGAGAGAGAAGAAGAAAGAAGGGATGGCTGGGTGGGTGGGTGCAACTGCGAAAGCAGAGACGCTTCTGAGTCCTGACACGATTTCCAGATATGCGCAGCTTAGAAATTCCAACAAATTATTATCACATTAAACATTTTCGTCCGTCAAAATTGGAACGATACAGAGAAGATTAGCATGGCCCCTGCACAAGGGAAAAAAAAAAGAGAGAGAAGAAGAAAGAAGGGATGGCTGGGTGGGTGGGTGCAACTGCGAAAGCAGAGACGCTTCTGAGTCCTGACACGATTTCCAGATATGCGCAGCTTAGAAATTCCAACAAATTATTATCACATTAAACATTTTCGTCCGTCAAAATTGGAACGATACAGAGAAGATTAGCATGGCCCCTGCACAAGGGAAAAAAAAAAGAGAGAGAAGAAGAAAGAAGGGATGGCTGGGTGGGTGGGTGCAACTGCGAAAGCAGAGACGCTTCTGAGTCCTGACACGATTTCCAGATATGCGCAGCTTAGAAATTCCAACAAATTATTATCACATTAAACATTTTCGTCCGTCAAAATTGGAACGATACAGAGAAGATTAGCATGGCCCCTGCGCAAGGACGAAAAACAAACAAACAAACAAACCGTTTCGGAGATCCAGTCACCAAGCGCTCAGCAGTGCAGAATTCAGCAACCCAATACCAGCATCCTCATCTAAAGTAGGTGACTCTCTTCTCTCCCAGCCTCACTCTCTCTTTCTTTCTCTCTCTCTCTGTCCCTCCTGGTCTTCTTCATGCATGCTCTCTCTCTCTCTCTCTCTCTCTCTCTCTCTCTCTCTCTCTCTCTCTCTNTCTCTCTCTCTCTCTCTCTCTCTCTCTCTCTCTCTCTCTCTCTCTCTCTCTCTCTCTCTCTCTCTCTCTCTCTCTTTCTCTCTCTCTCTCTCTACTTGAGGCACTTGACTCTGAATACATCCGCTGCTACTCAGCTCTATCCCTACTACTCACTTATGCGGCCATGGCCGCCTTCCCTCTCAGTGCAGCGCTGCCCAGTAGGGCTCTCGCGTGCATGCTACTCGCAGGTAGCGCACAGGCGCTTCAGCAGCACTTGCACACTTCTCACGAATGAGCAATCTCCCCTGAAATGTGGCTGGCCAGTCCTTGTATCGACTTGGACTGAGCCTCAACTTGTCCCAGCCTCTGCTTCCTTTGGCTTGACTTGGACCCGATACCGCATGCCCACAGCCTGCTTGCTTCAGAATGTCAAGGCCTGGTCCTTTTCCCGAATTTTCATTGGTGTGCTGCTGCTCGAGTCTGTGAGTCGCGACTTTTTTCATCTGTGGAACATGACTTTTGACTGTGGGGTGTGACTCTTGCCTTTGGGACACGACTTTTCCCTGGAGAAGTGTCCTTTGCCTGTGGGACATCACTTTTCAATATGACTTTCCAATATGAGACGCAAGTTTTGCTTACAGAATGCAACTTTTGCCTTTGGGATGTGACTGTTTACCGGGTGCCTGTTGGACTTGACTCCTAAGGTACCCAACTGTGACTTTTCTGAAACTGACCGACTTGGCCTCCCTTGGATTGAGACCTTGACCCTGGAATTCGAATTTGAGGTCTGCATCGTGGAATGCCTTTCGCTCTCGCCGGCCTAATTTCGAGGTTCGCCGAGAAAGTTACAATCTTTACCTATCAACTAAGTTGATTCCTCGCCTAGCTCTCTCATAGTAGGACACTATGTGCGGTGCTGTCTCGACTAGCCCATCTCTAGTAAACCAGCGATCTTCCGAAGGCTCTTGATAAGCAAACCTAACTTTGTATTGTCGCTGGGGCCTACCCCTGCGTGCAGCTCTGTAAACATCCTCTGCAACGATGCGGTCCACGTCATATTTACGATCCATATCAGGAGGAATCATAGATCTTCAAGATGGAAATAGCTCATTGCTGACACAAGGGAGTAACTTAGAGGCATGAAACACCTGGTAAGTGTGCAGATGCGGAGGAATCTCAACAACGTAGGAAGGACCATCCACATCACCAATCACGTCAAGTACCTGCCACGGTCCGCCATACGCAGGCAATTCCGCGAGATGTTCTCCTCTGGGAGAAACTCGTTAGACTTTACGTAGACCAAATCCCCTACAGCGAACTGCGAAGGTCTGCGGTGCTTTTTTGCTTGTTCTATCATCTGATGTTGTTCTTGCCCTACTTTTTCTCTTACTTTTTCTCTGTCCTTTTGATACTGCACAACAAACTCTCTAGTCCCTGGAGGAAGCCTTTGCACTTGATCAGGGTACAGACAGTCAATGGGCTTACGTGGGTTCCAACCCAAATGCAGCTCAATGGGTGTTCGCGTTGTAGCCAAATGCACGCGATTGTTAGAGGCGCTAGTGACCTTAGCTATACGTTCATCCCAGTCAATCTGGTCTGGTCGTATGTACATATGCAGCACTTGCTGCAACACTTTGTTCATCTGCTCCGTCTGTCCATTTGTCTCAGGATGTCTGCCTGAGGACATAGTCAGTTTGGACCCATAAACATTCATGAGCTGTTGCCAGTGCTCGCCCGTGAAACTCGTATCCCTATCACTTAGAATAGTCAAGGGATGCCCGTAGTCTTTCACCCAATGATTAAAGAACTCTCGAATTACCAAGTCTGTCCTGGCTTCAGCAGGAAATGGCACAAAAACAGCAAACTTGCTAAATCTGTCCACTAACACCATAACTTGGCTCTTCCCGTTCCTACTTCTCACCTTAGTATCCATAAAGTCTATAGACACGGAGTCTTCGGGACCTGACGGTATAGGCAGCAGTCTAAGTAAACCAAGGGGAGGCTGCGTGGAACTCTTGTCCCACTGACATACTTTGCAGCCTTGTACATAAGCTATACAATCACGTTCCACACCAGTCCACATGTAGGAACGTAGGAGGTTAGCATATGTCTTCCTCCAACCAAAATACCCCTCGGTGTCGTGGCATTCCCCTAGGATTAGACTGCAAATCTCTTCATTCTTTGGGATGCACAATCTGTCGTGCACACCTGTCTTCTCAAACAGCAGTCCTCGAGTCACTATATAATCCGGAGCTTTGTGTGGTGTTGTCTGCACCTTGCCAATCAACTGACTATAGACTGGATCACTAGGGTAGGTGGACCTAATCTTCTCTTGTAATTCAGCGCCTGGATCCAAGTATGTCACAATGGCACATAAGAAATCTGCTCGCCTACTTAGCGCGTCATCGACAAAGTTACACTTCCCTTTGACTGGCTTCAGTTCGAAATCAAACTGATTAATTTCCCTAACCCACCTCGTCAACTTAGGTGTCATTTTAGTTTGGGTCTTCAGCCAGTGAAGTGTCTCATGGTTTGAATACACTTTGAAATGTCGACCTAGGAGGTAGTGTTGCTAACGACTCGAGGCTTCTCTAAGAGCAAACAACTCTCTCTCATACGTAGAAACAACAACTTTCTCACTAGGTAGTCTACAGGACATGAACTCAATAGCTTTGTACCCATTTCCATCATTCTGTTCGAGTACAACACCTATCCCATATTGACTAGCGTAAGTGGTAACGATAAACGACAACGATGGATCAATGATCTTCAAAACTGGGTACTCTATCAAAGCACTTCTTTAGACGCTTAAAGGTTGAAGAACAGTCTTGATCCCATCTCCAGACTCTCTTTCCTCAACAACCTACGCAACGGAGAAGCTATTGCAGTAAAGTTCCGTACGAACTTGCGGTAATAGTTGGCCAGACCAAGGAACGATCGTAGTTCCGTCAAAGTACGCGGTGTCGACCAATCCCTAAGAAAAATTGATTACACAAAAAGCCAATCCCTGATTGTTGCTATTTTGGCGTCTTCCGACTTAATTCCATCTCCATCCAACACATGTCCCAAGTACAAAACCTGACGCTTGGCCCATTCACACTTCTTTGGGTTCAACTTAAATTGTGCTTCGCGCAATTTATTTAGCACTAAATGTAAGTGTTGTTGGTGTTTTTCTAACGACTTGCTAAAGATTAGAATGTCATCCAAATATACAACAACAAATTTATCTAACGAATTGCGGAAGAGTTCATTCATGCATCACTGGAAGGTAGCAAGGGTGTTAGTCAACCCAAACGGCATGACCACAAACTCGTAGTGGTCATATCGAGTTTTAAAGGCCATCTTGTGTTGATCCTCGGGCAACACCTCAATCTGATGGTAACCCGACTTCAAGTCTATCTTCGAAAAAAAAATGCAACCCTGTACTCTATCCAGAAGGTCGTCTATCTGCGGTAATGGTTGTGCATTCTTAATGGTAATCGCATTGAGTCCCCGATAGTCTATAAACATGCGCAGATCGCCTTCTTTCTTTGGCACGAACAAGACCGGTGCACCATATGGCGAAGAACTTGGCTTAATCCACCCTTTCTCTATCACCTCACCCAACTGTCTATGTAATTCATCGAGCTCATTGGGAGACATTGGCTTAATCCACCCTTTCTCTATCAAGTCATCCAACTGTCTGCATAATTCATCGAGCTCCTTGGGAGACATACGATAGATGGGCCCCTTGGGAATCCAGCTATCGGGTTTTATGTTTCTCCGGTGCTTGGTTTCCCTTTCCACAACTCCATTTGGGGCCTCCCCCACATCAGTGAACTCGTCTAACAGACTTTGCACTTCGGGCGGTATGGGCACTTCTTCCTTTTTCCCTTCATTAACCGACCTCACATAAGCAACAAACACTTGTTCGACGAGGTCATTCTTGACCACGTGCCTGGCAAACGTGGGGGCACTCATACAACAAAGGGACAAACTACTTTCTACGCCGGATGCAAGAAACGAACACAACTTCTTTTTCCCACCTGTGGGACTAGGCATCCAACCCTCGTGCTCGCCCATCTTAACATCAATATATGCGGCGTTGCCCTAGTCTGTTCCTAGCTGTGTAGCACACCGAACATGTTCGGAGTTTTTCCGAACGTCCGAACATGTTCGGGTGTTCGGCCGAACGCCACCCGAACGTGTTCGGCCGAACATATTAAAAAAAATAATAATAATAATTAAAGAAATTGTTTTTTTGTTTTTGATTTTTAACTCGAGTTTGGTTACGAATTTGATCATACCTCCAAGGCAAAAGTTGTTTGTATTATTATTTTACATAACATATATGTTGTCTCTTATACACATCTAGATGTGTATAAGAGACAGAGGGTCCCCTGTACAGCCTTGGGAGTAGTGGTAATACAGCCTTGGGAGTAGTGGTAGGTAGGTAGTGAAAAGAAAAAGGGTCCCCTGTATAGCCTNATGCTACACAGGTTCCTAGTATCATGTCAAAAGGAAGGCTATCCTCCACTAAGAGTGTCAGGGAGTGCGTAACTTTTTCTACTTTGCCCCCTGCCTCCAACCGGAAGTATGCCTTGACCCCTTCAACATACTCGCATACTAAGGCTATCCTCCACTAAGAGTGTCAGGGAGTGCATAACTTTTTCTACTTTGCCCTCTGCCTCCAACCGAAAGTATGCCTTGACCCCTTCAACATACTCGCATACTATCATCTCTGTATTATCGGCCAATTTACTAATGACCGTCGAGCTTTTCCACCTTCATTCCTAGGTGCATCTTCTACAACCCTCTTCTACTAATATAACTGTGTGTCAACCCATTGTCTACTAACGCGCCTATCCTTTCTCTACACACTTCTACATCTGCTATAATTTAATGCCCCTTCGACTTCTTCTTCATTTCAGCCCAACGCGGCGACGAGTGATCAGTTCATCACCAATGCTTGCGAGGGAACCACCTAGAGAGGTCGTAGCACAAGCGAACTCTGGACAACTAGCTAGGTGGGGCCTACTACAGTCTCTACCAATGTGACCTTCAGACAGGAGGGTGCCTGCTCAGCGCGTGCGACAACCTCTATTGGCTGTTCCCTTTTAGGTACCGATATTGGGGACAAAATAGAACAATGTGGTCGGGGTCATCACACTCGAAACATTGTCCGACCTTGCAACAATCATCCCATACCTTTTCGTCTATATTCCCATCTCCACCCAAGGTTTGCTTTCAGTTATTCCCGAGTGCTCTGGGTACGGTCGCCAAGTCCTACCTCTACCTCTACCCCCTGTGAAAGGAGAACCTCTACCACCTTGCAAGGGACCATAACCCCTACCTCCCACGTAGTAGCTACCTTCGCCACCACCCCTCTGGGTAGCCGGTCCTCGTCCTCCACCTCGGCCTCTACCTTGTTGCCCTCCCCCACAGGCTGCAACTGCCACATAGTCCCCTCCCCGAGCTACTTGGTTGTTATTCTCTTCTTCTAGACCATAATCTATTTGGTCGTACGGTAACGACTCTACACCTCCTTCCTCGGAGGTGACCAACAAATTATCCTTCCCCTCTATACTGCTAGATATGGTCCAATTCTTCCACCTCTTACTGGTTTGCAGATCCTTCCAGTAGTGACAATAGTTTGCCTCTTGCAGGAAGCCGGTCTGGTCTACAGCGATCTTACTAAACTTTTCGTAAGTCATCCCCTCCTCTTTAGTACAGGGATATAACTGGGTCTTAAGGCGTTCGGGAAGCGCTCTAGCGAAATTGTTCAGGATATGAGTGAAGCTCAGTCCGTGTTCTGGACATTGTAGCAGCTCGTCCATAGTAGCCTTGATTTCCGACACACTTTTCCACTTGCATTCACTAATGTCGAGGATGAGGGACCCAGTACGGCGGGCTAAGTTCTTATCTTCGAACCGGTCGTTCAAAGCCTTAAAAAAGTCCTTTATCCTAGTGCGATGTGAGTACTGCACCATTGAGGTACAACCTGCCTCCTTCACCAACAAAATTGCAAAGCTTGCCTTATCTCCCCCTAGACACGAACTCGCCATAAGTACGATGTCACAATATGGAATCAACTATGCGTACAAGTACGTGTCTATCGCCGCCTCCCAATGAAAAATGTTCTCCTCCTTCTTTCCAGTGTATGTCCAGGGGAGTTTAACCTTCATCTTCTCCTTTCGTTCTCCTCCCTTAGACTTATCTCCTCCCTTCCTCCCATCATCCTTTCTCAGACCCTTTCCTTCTTTATCGCCATCCCCATCATCACCAACATCTCCACCCCCACCACCGCCACCTGTCTTAATTGCAGCGAGGTGTTAGTCAGTTTCTGAGTGAAGATATCGTCTAATTGGCGTGCATATTGTAGGACCCTATGGTCCACTTGGCTGGATGACGCACTAAGGTAGTTATTCCAGATGCCCTTAAACTTCTCCTGGTGTTGTTCTACCTTTCAAACGGATTGTTGGAGCGCAGAGAGTTCCTAGGTGATGTGGAACAAAGTGTCGATCGGAAGGTTCCAAAGTTCCTCAATTTCTACTTGTTTTCGTTTTTGCTCTTTCAACGACGTCTGGAGTCTCTCCCCTTCCTCCTTTAGGTTTTTCTTCTCCTCAAATTATTTCCTTCTTGCGGTAAGCAACTCTTAATTGAGCTCTTTTTTTCCCCTCAATCAGTAACTTCCTTTCCTCTTGATCCTTTGTTGCTGCCAACTTCGCTACAAAATGATCCCTCTCTTCATCAGTTTCTTCCGGAAGTTATGTCCGGTACCTAAATTACTCCACCCAGTCCAAGTCCTCAACCTGCTGAAGTCTCAACTCCGTAACATGGCTGCTCTCCACCACCTCCTCTCCTTCTCGTTGGGCTCATCTCCTCACCAATCCTCCTCCGCCTCCTCCTTCCTCTTCTTCTTCAACTTCTAGCTCCTTCTTCAATTCTTCTTCTCTCTTCTTCATCTCTTTTCTCCATTTTCTTTCTCCTCCTCCCCTTTCTTTTTAACTTCCTCCTCCTCCTTTCTCTTTTTCTCCTCCTCTTTCTTCTTCTCGACCATCTCCCGATCAATTTTTGCCTGCTGATCTGTTGTATATGGCAGCGTTGTCTCACCAGATCTCATGGTTACATTCATGCCGCATGTCCGGTGGAATCCTAGAGGAAACGAGAAACGAAGGAGTGGACCCCATAGCACGGACAGGGTCAACATAGCGAACATTGGGTAGTCATCCATGTTTACTAAAGGCACAGGTATGTAGCCTCCACCTCCTCACCACGTAGACCTCACCCTCAACACTTAAAAACTACCTAATCTAGATTGTCTGACCTGAGTTCTTCCCCCCCACAGCGTCACTACAGCTACCCTGTCAGGCTGGTGGGCAATCGACAACTTAAGGTCAGCCAGCAAGGACCTCAGGAATTATTTAACGATGCAGACATCGTGCCCACCAGGATCTGAAGGTTCGTTCTCAAGACTTATAGCTCCTCACTGCGTCAACACCGTTTCTGGTGCATCCTGGTCAGTACCGGTCTTAGGGGTAAACGAGTTGTTTTACGAGCGCTCGCTGCTCATGCCCATGCTTCCTACTTTACGGGTGATACATCCAGTTGTCGAGCTTCTATCCTAGACACAACCTACTTCATACATGTGTCTGACCAGATGCTGAGTCAAGACAAAATCCAGATATGTCACCTAGTGTTCTGTTCCAGCAGCAACGACACCAAGATATGGGAAGGTACCATGCCACTCGTTCATTCATAAAAAGCAAACGCAGGGCTTAGGAGGTCGATGCACTTCACTTGTGAATGTTCCTTCGATGAAGCTCCTTGACGCTCCTCGAATGCAGGTACGTAATCACCATCCCCCAACCTGGCCACTTCTTCTTCGGCCTGCAGCCCCTGCGCCAAACTCCAAATCTCATCTCGCCGGCCTTAATCTTGCCAGTGTTCATCACCAATGGATGCAGCGAGTAGCTGCTACGATACCAATTGCATTGAGCCTCATTGCTAGACACCTTGAGCGCACACACACATTAAGAGATTACACGAAATCCACACTGGAGTCCAAAGATGCAAAGTCCAGATATGCACAACTTAGAAATTCCAACCAATTACCACATTAAACAGTTTCGGCGATCCGACCACCAAGCGCTCAACAGTGCAGAATTCAGCAACCCAATACCAGCATCGTCATCTAAGGGACGTGACTCTCTTCTCTCCCTGGCGCACTCTCTCTTTCTTTCTCTCTGTCTTCTCTCTCTCGTGTCCCTCCTGGTCTTCTT
>BFEA01001036.1:252111-266532 GCA_003427395.1 Chara braunii
ACGGGCCGCTTGTGGAAAGGAAACTGCGTTCGTCAGTAAGAACCGTCCGAGCCAACGGGAGGTGCCGCCGATTGAAGATCGAAAAAGAAAAAAGGGGAAGGAGGGCCGGGATCAAAGAAGGTGCAGAGTGGGGAGGGTCTCATAGAGAACTGACAGCAGTATCAGGTCGACACATCACTGGAAGGCGGAAGCAAGGGGGAAAAGTTATTATTTAAAGCATCCAAACAAAGGTAGGGTTTAGGGTTTAGGGTTTAGGGTTCAACAGAACTCAGAGGATGGGGGAGTAGCTGGATCTAAGGAAATCACAGCAAGTAAGGGCGGGGTGGGGATGAGGGACAGCATGAGTGGGCAACAGCACGGGAGGAGCTCTTTCTAGGTATAACAGATAAATCTAACAGAACTGCAACAGTAGATCTGAGAAGGAAGAGCGTCTCTGGGCAAGCTGACAGTCAATCCTCCACCCAACGTGGAGCAATCAATGCTGTTCAGGGGTCCTCCGGCCAGACGGGAGGAAGCGTGAGTTGGTTGCTGTGATGTATCATGCCTTGACTTGCCGGTGGAATAGGAACCGGACTGTCGCTCCCCAGAATGGAAGGAGTCGGGACCATAAGGCCCTGTTTCTTGAAAAACAAACAAACAAACAAACAAACAAACAATTAGGGTACACGCGCTGTTAACTGCAAGTTCATTGCAGTGTCCTGGCCGTGGTGGTTGAGAGACTTGGCTCTTGGGGCCAAGGTCGCCGGTTTGAATCCATGCATGTGCGGAGGAGGTCTGCGGTCCTGATCTATTGATCCATTACTACTGTGGAGGCTCCCGTGAACGGCAGGGTAGTTCAAAAGCCTGCATAAGTGACCGGGAGAGGCACCAGTGGGGGTATGTGCTGATTGAGCAAAGCGTGGGAGAATTGCCGCGTCCGTGTGGTGTTGTGTGTAGTGTGCGTTGAGTTGGAAACTGCAGCCTTGTTCCACTTTTGAACACCGCGTCCTGAATGTAGTGGTTAATAGACTTGGCTCTTGGGCCCAAGGTCGCCGGTTCGAATCCGTGCGTGCATGGAGGAGGTCCGATGTCCTTGATGTACGGATCCATGACTACCACTGGCTGGACCAGGAACACAGTCTGGTCACCTGAAATCTGACCTTTAGAAAGTTCTTTATTGTCTATTACTGGGTTTCAGATGCCTGAAATCAAATCCAGGAAACTCTTTTGGCAGATGAAGTACCTCCATCCTGAACATATGTGGCTGGCTTGATCAACTGAGCATTAAGAACATGCTCACACAAGGACTTTTTTGACTGAATCTGGCTGCAACTGCAATTGGGTACATTCAGGAAAGTACAAGTGTGAGTGTGACCTAACTCGTTCGCAGACAGGAGGGGTTCAGGGAGGAGCTGTTCAAGCTCCTCTTCCTTTCATCATTCCTCTCACCCTCCTCTTTCTCCCTGTTCTTTGTGAGTTCAGCAATGTGTTTCTCACAGGCCGGGGAAAAAAAAAAGAAAAGGGTCTGCGTACAAGTCACTATTCTCCCTATCCTCATCCTCCCGTTCCCCTTGTCCCTCTCACTCGCCTTCACCCTGATGTTAGTGAAATTTCACAACATGTCCATTAAACCGCCATTACCTTTCAGGCTGGAGTCCCAAGTGGGAATATATTAATATAACCTAAAATACCTATCCCGCATTTTCGGAGACCGGGCCGCCGTCGGGCCACCGTTGATAGATTTCATTGGTGGCCTTTGTTGTGTTACTGGCCTCCGAAACTCACGGGGCCTCACCCGCGGCCAATGTATGGCAAAGTGGTCCTGTAAGCGGCAGAAATCAAATGATTTACATACACATCAGCACTTCTCCCCGCTGCTCCTGCCTCCATCTCTTTTCCTTTTTCTTTCTTTCTTCTTCTTCCTTTTTAGACCTCCCCCTCCTTTTTTCCCTTCTTTTTAAAAGGCGACGGCCTTGAGATATCATCATTGAGCTGACCAGCCCCAGGGAATTCAGAATGATTTTATTCTGTTCATCAGACTTTTTCTGATTGCAGATGGATTCGAACTTGGGTCTGTTTTTCAACAGTTCATTTGGTGTACCAACTGAGCTAGGCCCATTGGTGCCCTAGTCTCCCGTTCATGATCTTCATCCGTGCTCTTCGTGGCTGGAATATGGGGGCAAACATTGCAGATAAATGGGGGTGGTGAGATGGTGAGAGATGGGGAGGAAATCAGTGGGGAAGGCGAGGACATGGCGGGGAGGAGGAGAGAGGACGGGAGGCGGCGGTGGGTAGGACTGGCGGACTTAGGCCGGCAGGAACGGCAGATGGCATCCAATGGTCGGGAATTTTGCGGGCGGCCGCACAGTAGTGGTGGGGGAGATCCGATGAGGGAGGTGAGGGTGGCGGACTTGGTGCACGGAGTAGGGGACAGAGTTGGGGCAGCGGAGTTGCAGAGGAGTTGGGGATACAGAGGTGGGCCAGTGGTGGCCACTTGCTGCTGAACTCTCTCTTTCTTTCTCTCTCTCTCTCTCTCTCTCTCTCTCTCTCTCTCTGTGTGTGGGCAGGAGGTCGAGGGGATAGGCACTGGGCAGGTGGGGCCAGAGAGGGTGCAGGGGGGGAACTGTGGAGGGCGGGCTGGGGCAACAGGCCCGGCGCACGATGGCGGCGTCCGCCGAAGTCTCTCCTCCTCTCTCGCTCTCTTCCCCCCCTCCCTCTCTCTCTCACGCACACAGCAATCGAGCAGAAATAGAGAGAGACAAGGCATTCTAAGCAGGGAGCATTCCGGTGCAATCAAGCAAGGAAGCGCATACAACAGTGCGCAGGTGACAACTCTCACAAATGCAAGGACAGGTATCTGAAAACTATGAGCAAGAATGACAAATGAAGAAGGACACCCGCAGCCAGCAGGGCCAAGGGGGAAGGACACGCCCAGTAGGACCTAGGGCGGTTACTAGTTAAGGCCATGATTCTGTCTATGGCGCGAATTTCATGTTTGCTTACATCAATAGTTTTCATAGTGTCGGGAAATAGTTGATTTGTGTCCATGACACAAGGGGGTGCTCATGGAAGGGGACAACTAACTGGATACCGAGAACCAAGTTTAACAAGCCAGTAAGAATGATACATGCTGAGTTCCTTTGCTAATTCCTTACCCTTTGTCGAAGGGTTCATCAGGTCAGATGGTGGACCCTGTGACCAACAATTCGTCGCTGACACATGTCATCCAGTGCTAGGGTATGCCACCCACTGCTGAGGCCTTATCGATTTAATGCTGAGGCCTCGTCTGTCATCCAGGGCTGAGGCCTGTCATCCCGCGCTAAGGCTTGCCATTCATCCAGTGCTGAGGCCTTGTCAGTCCAATCCGAGAGTCGAGCACACAAGCTACGGCTTGTCAGGCAAACACCTAACCAATGGGCTAACTGGGCTGGAGTGAAAGTGAAGCCCCAAGATGAGTACTTCACCCCACCCCAGCACGGATTGCTCTGCGACAAAGTGTACCTAACCACAGTCATCCCCATGTCTCACAGCCACACATCCGTAGTACAATTTCTAGCCAGTCATATCGTTCTGAGGCCGTCTCTGTCTGTCCAGTGCTGAGGCCGTCTCTGTCTGTCCAGTGCTGAGGCCTGGCATCCAGTGCTGAGGTCTACCGAGAAGCACTGACGCCTTGCATCTAGCACTGAGGTCTGCCAAGAAGCACTGAGGCCTTGTCTGTCACCCCATGTCGAGGCCTCTGTGCTGGAATCACAAGTGAGCTGGATTGGCTCCAGCGGCTGCGACCGTTCAATGACTCGCAAAGACAAGGCATCAGCACACAGGTGCCAAATCCTGAAAACCGATATCTTTTCTGGAGTTTTTTTAAGTCTTTTGAACTTTTTCCTTATCACTCTTTTTCCTCCACCCTTTCCCTTACTTCCAAAGGGAATGATGGCTATTGGTGTCTATGAACCCTACGTGTCAGCCTCTTTCCCTTTACCTTTGGGAGGCAAAAGAAGACACCCCAACTCGAACGATTGCAGGTAGATTGACAGCTGCACTCTTAATAAGGTGCCTTCATGACTCTAGAGAAATATTGTCTTAGAAACATCAGACATGGCAGGACCAGAATCCATATGGCGAACACATCACCCTTGGCCCTTGAACTCAGTTGATCTCTCTCTCTCTCTCTCTCTCTCTCTCTCTCTCTCTCTCTCTCTCNCTCTCTCTCTCTCTCTCTCTCTCTCTCTCTCTCTCTCTCTCTCTCTCTCTCTCTCTCTCCACACACACACACACAAACAATCATTCTTATGTTTGTATGTTTGTTCTTTTCCAAGTATTTTCTGTGTGTCTGCATGCGCACCCTTAAGAAGCGCTACATAGTCGCTGGTTGGCAGTCCGGAGTGCCTGCAGGACTCTTAGGGGGGTGCTCCGTCTGTGATGTCTGTGGTGCATGAGGTCCATGCGTGGAAGATCGACGTCCGTCGGAGTACCTTCCTGGCTCAGCAGGTGGTGGGAACCAACAGTCTGTGAAGGTTACCTGTGATGTCAGTAGGTGATGTGTCGTTTTGCTCCGTGTTGGATGTGTAGACTGCCTTGTCTGTGCTCCACCGCTGCCTTGCTGCCCGTCCTGCTGGCGTCGCATATTGCTCTTTGCAAGTTGCTGTGTTCACTATACAGTGCGGCTGCCATGTTGATGTTGCCTTGTGCTTCGCTGCACTGTTGCCTTGCTGCCCATCCTTCCATGTTCCTTGCTTGTGTGTCGTGTAGTGTGGCTGCTGTGTTGGTATTGCTTGTGCTTCACTGCGCTGTTGCCGTGCTGCTCATCCGCTTGCCGTGTCGTTCCTTGCAGTCATTTTTGGCGTTGTGCAGTTGAGTTGCTCCAGTGGCATTGCCTAGTGCTTCGCTGAGTTGCCGCCCGCTGCTTTGGTCCACTTGGGGACAGTCTGCCTTCGACATGGGTCAAAGGATTCATGACCCAAACCATCAACGCAGGGATTCCACAGATGGTTGAGGGTTCATCCTCCTGATGAGTCAGTGCAACTCCGACGAAACGATCTACAGAACCTTAGGGGTCTGGTTTCTTTTCCATTCTGGGGAGCATCAGTCCGCCGGTTCCTATTCCACCGGCAAGTCAGAAAGGGTTCCAATAAGGACTCACACATGCTCCTCCCCCTTATGGTGTGGAGGTCCGAAGGACGGCATTGATTGCTTCCTGAAGGAAGGATGTACCACCCTTCACCCCTGCCTGAGTTAGCCTACTCTAATTTACTCCCTCTCTTGGATGCTAGTCTGATTGCCCTATCCTTTTGGTACTTGTAGCTTGCCTCCTTGGGTCCCAACCTGCCTGTTCCTCTCAGCTCCTTGACTCTCGGATTTTCATTACTTGCTGGAACTGCCGGTTTGGCACCTCGCCATGGTCTTTGCCAAAACCTTAAGCCCTGCCCGACTTCATTGCTACAAACTCTCTGGAGCCCTAACCCCTAGCTAACTTTCCCTCTCCCTTTTTGACGTGTTTACTGTTACTCCAGCTAAAAACCTTGAACCCTAGCGATCCTAGGTCTGAATATAAAATCCTAAGCCCTGGTGGTCCTGTTGTAGGTCTTATCACTATCGGGTGGTCGACGATGCTTGACCTGGTCTTGGATGCTGCTCTACCCTGTCTGAGTCATTTCTACTACTTGTCCGTGGTCGTTGGACCTGCCTACTTGTAGCACTGTGAATTGATTAGTATGCTAGCCTGTGTCCTAGTTGTGATCAGCCCCTCAATTGCTCTTCTCTACGAGGATTCAAAATGGATGTCTTAAGGGTTTGGGGACGCTAATGAGTGACTGTGATTCTGCTTGGGGTACATTTCAGCTTCCTTCCCATAGTGTGAAGACTAGGCTATGGCCTTTGATCGTTGCAATCTTACCTCTTGCCAGGTAGTTGTTCTCGGAACTCTTTTTGTATTCCTTTGCTTTGATCTCATCCTTTCTCATTTTCCTTCTCACTCTGCGCCATTGTACCCAGAATTCTGTTTCAACCTGGTGTTGGAATAGGGCCCAGGCCTCGTAGATGTGAACTGACTGTTTATCAATTGTCGCCTGGCACCTCTTCCTCCAAATAGTCCATAGGGCCGCCTTCCTAAGAATTTGAAAAAGGTTGCTCTCTAAGTTGGGCAATTCTTCCGGTGTGTTAAAGCCTAAAGTAGGAGTATGGGGCTATTTGTTAATTCTATAGAGGCTGTTTTCTCCCAAATATTTTTACTTCTTTGCCATAGAGGTTCTATTCTGGGGCATCTGAAGAAGCAGTGGTAGAGATTCTCTATCTGGCCGTCCGTACAAGTGGCACAAAGTTCTTTTAGCCGGCATCTGTCCTCTCTTCTTGTCCTCGCGTTTAACCATTGACTTAGGGGGACAATGAGGTAAAGGATAAGCCATTGCAAACTTCTGATTTAGGTCGGTGGATTGAGGGGACTTGCTTCCATGGTATCTGATTAAAGTTTTTTTGGTCAGCTTGTAGGTATTTCCACCATCTCTCAGCTATCACTGGATCGGGGTTTGTCGATCTTCTCCTTAGCTTGTAACCCAAACTTTTGGCATAGAGTAGGATGTTGAATTTCAAGCTAATTCCAGTGGCGCCCTGTTTCTGATTCCATGCCCATTCTTCTGGGTCTACCTCTAAATTCTCTAGAGCTGTTTGGGGGTTGTAAAGGGTTGGTTCATCATTTTCTACTAGTCTTACAGAGTCCTACTTTTCTAAGGTTGTCCTCTCTGCCTGTCACTTGTCCCTAGCTATTTTTACTTACCCTGTCTTATGTGGGTCTTCTATTATATGCATGGTAAAGGTGAGCCAGTTATCCTTTGCTTCTGCATTTTCTCTATAAGCCAGTACGTGTTCTTGGACTGGTGCGTGTGTCATTATTGCCCAGTTTCCCGTAGCCCACCGTCTATTACTTTTCAGGATTCGGATCCATTCCTGGGTGATGCTGGCTGTTATTTGTTGTAGGTTGTTCGCTAGACGATAGGAGCCCTTGAGCGCTTCTGAGCTGTTTCTCTTCCTTCCACTCTCTCCTGTCTTTGTCCCATATATGTTTTACTTGCCAGATTTCCTTTTCTAGCCAAACTCCCCATCATGTGTCCTTCGTGGTTAGCGTGAAAAGTTTTTCCTCATCCTCCACTATCCACGGATTACAGAATAGTGGTTGTCTGAAGACCTCCTCTTTATTTTGAGGCTCTCTTACCTTAGCCGGGAAGATTCTCTCCATGCTCTGATGATGCTCCCCCAGAAATTTAGCCTTGCCTCGTTTTTGGTATGTGGCACATTCTCATATCTGCTCCTTATTGACCTAGGCTTGCTCATTAACCAAAAGGAACCCTCCATATTCGACGGTGTGTTGTATATGGGTAGTTGATGAATCCCTTCTAAAGCCAGCGACCTCCATGGAAGGCTGGGTGACGTTAGCAATTTAGGATCCGTTTAGTTTGAAGGGCTTTTATTTGAGTAGTCGGGTCCAAGATCTCCAGGCCTCCTTGACTTTTCTTCCTTGTGACATATTGCCACACAACCTTGGTTATGAAGTGTTGTCTAGATGCATCCCCTGTCCATAGGTAGGCTGAGGCCTAACTTTTAAGATCTTTCATTGCCTTATGGTCGGGGTTCCAGAACGCTGTGACATACTACATCATTAAGAAGATAGAGTTTAAAATCGGGGCTCGTCCGAATAGAGAGGTGTGAACCTTCCCCCATGAATTAAGTCTTGTGATCATCTTGGCCAGCAGGCTACGGCCCATCTCTGCGGCTGCTCCTAACTCGTTAAGCTGGATTCCAGGAACTCTCATTGGGTCGTTGGGATCTGACCATGACATGCCTTCTGGTGAGTCTTGAAGGGGCTCAGTGTTGTCGTTAGTTAGCCACCAACCTAGAGTTTTCTTCCAGTTTATCCGCATTTTTTAGGCCAACTGGTATGCATTCATTGCTCTGGTGAGGGCCTCAAAGGAGGAATTAGTGGCTCTAATCAAGACAGTTAGACCATCAGCAAAAAGGGTGGTGGGGGGTATGACATAGCTGCGGGTATTGTCCTCTGATGTCGACATGATCCTTTCTATGGAGGGATCCTGTCTCTAATCAAGACAGTTAGACCATCAGCAAAAAGGGTGGTGGGGGGTATGACATAGCTGTGGGTATTGTCCTCTGATGTCGACATGATCCTTTCTATGGAGGGATCCTTTATAAGAAAGGAGGCTATGGCTTCCATGATGAAGAGGAAGATTGACAATGCAACGGGATCCCTTGCCTCACTGATCTCGGCATCTTGTAAGTATTAGGTATATGGTCGTTCATCTGTACCGCTCCATAGGCATCGCTGTATAGGATTTTTACCCACTGTCGAAAGATGGGCCCAATCCCCATTTTCTCTGCACCAGCTGGAAACCGGGTCCAGCGTCCCAATTACAAAGATGGAGCAAGAAGTAAGCTGTTAACTGGTGAATGGCTGTGTTCCTTCCTCTTGCTTTGATCTTCTAGAAAAAGGAGTTAGTCATATTTTCTCCTTCTTCCCATTCTTTAATCCGAGCTCTCATGCGGAGACCTCTTGCCTTCCAAGCGCTCCAATTGGCTAATTTTGCTTTGGATCTTGCCAGGAGTTCCTTGTTGGCTCTCTCTCCTGGGTTATCTAAGATGTTTCTTTCTACCAGGTTGACTTCTGCTTCCAGTTCCCTTCTCCTTTGGTCCCTCGTGGCTGCTATTTTCCTAGAGGCTGGAGATGCTGCCTTGGAAAGGTTAGCAACTAGCATTGGGAGCCTGCTCCCTCTCTCTCTCTCTGAGTCTATGCAAGCATATGTTATTGCTTCCTTCATTCTTTCATGTGAAGTACAAAGTTGTTGATTTTGAAGAAGCTTGTGCCTTTCTGTATACGAGGGTCAAATAGTAGGTTTAAGTAGATGGGGGTGTGGTCCAGACACTTATGGTATGAAAGTTTTCCTAAGCCCGTGCCATGTATTGTGCCCTTAAGTGATTCAAATATGAGGAAAAAAAGTATTGTGGAACTTGGTATGTATTGCGATCTATTTCTCTTCCTATATTTGTATCTGTTTGTTTCTGGTTGTATCGTTCTTAGTGGTTGTCTCAAATCCCTTTTGATCATCAGCGCTTGTATTGCCTGGGCTTCTACTAGAAGTGAGTCTACCCTACCTCTTTGTGAACGTGAGAGTTTCTCTAATTGGATCTAGGGCGGTGTTCCAATCCCCTACTAGTATCAGATGCTTCTGGCCGTTACATCTAGCTGATTCTGGCCATTACATCTGCTGGTATGTTGTGTATGAATGTTTGTCTTTGGATGGGATCGTTAGGTGCGCAGACATTTATTAATTGAAAATTTTCTTCGTTGTAGGTGAAGCTTACTTCTATCCATCTTCCTCTTTCCTCATTTGTTCTGACTTCTGATATAATAAGCGAGTTCTTTGAGTTTGAGTTTTGATTTCAGAGGATGGCTGTGCCTGCTGAACCAGTCTTGGGGATGGGGCCCAGTATCCTGTCTGAACATATTTTAATCTTGTAAGAATTTTCTTGATCGTTGTCTTATGTTCACTAGAGTTTATTAGGTGGGTTTCTTGAAGACGTACTAAGTCTGGCGGAATCCTAGTGAACCCGTTGAGATGTTTGGTCATACTGTCCCATTTGTCCATGTTGGTTAGAACTTAGAATTGTTGTTAGTCCGTTAAAATTCCATGACATTACCGCTATCAGCACCCCTAGCATTACCCCGGGTTGCTATCTGGTTAAAAAAAAAAAAAAAAAAACTCAGGTTCACTGGGTTTGATGATACATTGTCTGGGCGCCAGTAGAGTGCTTGAGTCTGCAAGGTTGGTGGTGCCATGGAATGTTAATTGAGGGCTGGCTTTGGATCGCTCCTGTGGTTTATCTAGTTGGGGGTGATACCAGCCTGCAGGCTCTGGTGTGACTTGGTTCTGTGTGCTCCTGCAACCAGGACCTCCTGTAGGTGCTCCTCCTCCCCCTCAAAGAGTGCATGCACTTCTACCATTAATGCTGCTACTGCAGCCCTTTCCGCAAGAGCATTCCATATGGGATTGCCCTCAACACCTTCCATGGTTTTCATGTGATGTGGTCATAAAGCTGTACCTCCATCCAATACGGCGATGAATAGTCTCAAGTCACTCGTCATGATGTCTACTAAGGGACTGAACACCTCCCCTCTCCATTCATCTCTGGGTCCCAAAATGTGAGACTCCAACGGAGCAGTCTCTGACACATCGGTTGCCATCACTTTCTCTGATGGTTAGGCTAATGCTATTAGAGACCATGACTTGTTGACAGCCACTTCCTAGTCCTCCTGAACTCCATTCCATCTGTACAGTGTCACAATCCTTTTCTTGCAGCCCTCTTTGGCTTCTAGTCTGGCTGCTGTGAAGATTTCTGTGCTTTTGCCCACAGACAGGCTTTGCAGATTGACTGTGTTTTCTGCTGTTCCCCTGTTCTGATCTTTGAGGACTAATTTGGGCCCTTGGGATTTCAGCCTGCCTGTCCAAGTCTAACTTTGTGCTCAGTTTGATCTCTTCCACTGCTTCTGTCTCTCCCCTTGCGCTGGCTGATGGTCCCACTTGAGCTCTACACTTGGGCCCCTTTGCCTTTTTGGCTGGCTGTCTGTTGGTTGCTGCAGAGTAAAGACTTTGGCCAAGTGTAGAGATTACTACCGGTATGACTCTGGGATGAGATCTCAGTCAATCTGTGGCCGTATCTTTCTGCAAAAAAATTGGCCAGTTCGTGTTCCTTTTCAAGAATCTCAAATTGGTTTTGAGTGGGAAAACTGCTGACTCTTGGCTGTTGGTTGTGGTTGATGTTTTGCAGGTTAAGATTTTCGGTCCTTGACTATTTTCAGGACTTGTGTCTTTTTAGGTTGACTGTTTGGTGTGGCGCTGCGTTGTCTGCTTGGTCTGTTTGGTGCGCTTGTATGTCGTCGTTTGGTGTGCCCATTTACTGAATTAAAAAAAAAGCCTTTTACGTGATTATTGTCACTTCACCATATTTGTGTTAATTCAGTCCAAAGTTCCAAACTAGTTTATTTTTGCATATCCCTTTTATTTGTTTAGGAAAAATCATTTTTGGTTCACCAAACGCTTCTACATTTTCTACTCCAAAATTAAATTCATTATTCATCTCCAATTTTCCTTTTTTCTTCCAGTTCATTGTGTGTCGGTTGCTTGGTCTGGTTGGTGTCCTTGTGTGTCGTCAGCTTGGTATGGTTGTGTGTCGTCTGCCCTTCCGCCTCCCCCATGCCCTCACCCTATGTCCTTTCCAGCTCTTTGTCATCCTACGCTTTGTAGCCTCGTGTCTTTCCCTTCGCACCTTCTGTGCTGTCTTCTGTCATTGTCTGCCCTACTGCCTCCCCCGTGCCCTCCAGCTTATGTGCCCATGTTGCTGCTTATCGTCCTACGCCTTGTTCCCTTGTGTCTTTTCCCGTACTTGCCTTATGTTGTTAGTCTGTTCGCTGCCGTGGTCATCTGCTCGTTTCCTTGCTGCTTATCACACACACACACACACACACACACATGGCCTAATTCTTTACCCTGCTTTAGAACATTTGCTGTCTTTTCGATAAGGAATGTCTGTGGGTGGCCACAAGTCTGTTGGGGTGGGAATGTATGTTTGAAAATTTGGCCACAGTATCTTCGCGAGGAAGCTCAGAGAGTGTTTCTGTGGGTGTCATTCCCACAAGCTGCCTTTTCGGAGCACATGGAAGAAATGAGGGCTGCTAGGGTGTTTTAAGCAGTAGAGCTCCTGGTGTCGCATGAAGATCTTGTGGAGTTTGGGATTATGGCACACTCCAGGGCTAGACAGCAAAATGAAAAGGATGATGTCTAGCCATGGAGTGATAGAGATGGTGGTGACGTGAGTGAGTCGTTTGGGATGAATGGCAATGCCAATGCTGTTGTGCTTGTGTAATTAATTTTCGTGGTTTTGTGGGCCACTTCGGAGGGGTCTCCAATTTTTATCGGACCTGGGCTTGTGCTTTCTTGCTGGTGGAGTCCTCTATTTTACTCGAGTTGCCTTTTGCCCTCCAGCCCTTTATGGACTATGAAATATACATGCATAAACCAGCAGACGGGGGTGTGGGCACTTGGCACTGAGCCACACAAACGTGGCCAACCTTGCATTTTTTACTATCTTGCCATTTTTCAGTATCTTGCCCATCTATACTTTCTTTGTTTTATGAATAATTTATGATGATTTGTGGATGGAATGAGAGAGCGAATTTGGGGATTTAAACATACACTCACATACATGCACGTGCTCCTTGCTTTGGTCATCTGCTCGTTTCCTCACTGGACAGTGGGCCCCTTAAACCAGCAGTGCACCCGGGCCTGGAGGCGCTGCAATGCGCGCCAAGCCTTTCCGAACCGCCAGCTGCACACTTCTTTTTCTTTATGACTGGCACCATCAGCCATTGTAGTCCGCTAGCCCCGAGCTGAAAAAAATTGGAGTTGGCGACTTGCGATTCTCTATAAGTCTGGGGCTGTGTACCGGCGGTTTAAGCCTTGAGAAGTAAGTTGGCTTTCATGCCAGGGTCCTTGTGGGAGTTCTTGGCCTTAATAGTCTTGTGCTTTTTATGGGCATCAATGGGCTCTGAATTTCTGAAATGGTAAAACATTGTCCAAAACAGAGAAAAAGAAAAGATAGAAGATGGGAGTCGGAAAACGGAGAACTGAAAACCTGAACACGACAACATTGTGTGGATATCATTCTGCACGAGTTCTTACACAACATTATCTTCGTCCTCTTCGTCATCATCGTTGTCCTCCTCGTCCTCTGTCGTCTCCACGTCTGTATCATCATCTGCATCCTCATCGTCTGCATCTTCGTTGTCATCATCATTGCCGTCATCATCTCCTTCGTCATCTTCATCCTCCTCATCATCATTGTCTTCGTCATCTTGCTCACCATTCTCCGGCGGCGAAAGTCTTCCCTTACGAAAAAGCAAGCCACGACTGAACGCAATCCTTAGCAACCGAAGAACCTCCTCCCCTTCCTGCGTGTATGGAAGGAATGTCACTTGTGTCCTCCCGTGGTCTGATGTGCCTTGACTGCCATCTTCCACTCCCTGCACGTGAGCACAGACAGACAGACAGAGACAGACAGAGACAGACAGACAGACAGACGAATCAAGGGATGGACGGACGGACAGATCTACCCACCGATACACCGACTGATTGACGGACCGATGGACTGAACCAACGGATCGACCGACCAATGAATGGACAGGCCGAACGAGCAGCAGACAGACAGACAGACAAACAGACAGACGTACAAAGAGAGAGGTTTCGGAAGCTGTTATTTAATGTGACATGATGCTGTTATACAATTAATTTCTTAAACTACCGGTACATGGTAGCCTGTCGCATGTATTTTCATTCTTCAACTAGTACCCGAACCGGAACAGTCGCACAAACACCAGTATAGTACGGCCTACGGCTGCACCAGGAATAGTTTCTGTTGTGTCACAATGTACTGGTGGTTTTAATACGGATACCAAAGTTCATGGCCAGGTAGGATGGGAATTTGATATTTGAAAAAAAAAGAAAAGAAACGGAATTGGCTATTTGAGGTTTTAGAATTCCACAACTGATATAAAGATAATACCATCTTCACCCGAATCGAATGCCCGATCATTATCACTGTATTTGGACTGAAAGTTTCCCCAAATACAGCATTAATGACCGCGCGTTCTATTGGGGTGAAGACAGTAGGCAAGCATTGGAAAACGACACACTGTGCAAAATGTGCAGAGATTTTCCGTACCAGGGTTGATTGGTCGATCTAAGGTGGCGATCATCAGAGTAGTCAAACTCTGGAGCAGAGATGAGCAACGGGTACCCAGACCCACACCCACCGGCACCCACCCCACCCATGAGGCATTGGGTCAGGTGTGGGTCTTGATAAGCTGGCATGGGTAGGATGAGGGTGGGTCAAGGCGAGCAAGCCTGGGTGGGTGACGGGCGGGTCCATGTTACGCCAGGCTCACCCGAATGGGTGGGTGGCAAGCAGGTGAGCGCTAGGCCTGTGTTATGTACCCGATTGAACTTCAATCCACAACGAATTCACACGTTCCCATACACGCATGCGATTGCAGAGTAGACTCGAAGGAGGCAAGTCCACACAAAACCGGAGAGAAGATATGCACATCGGAAGCTCAAAATACACAGAGAATTGAAAAACGAATTTCAATTCTGCAATCCCTCGTCCTCCTCCAATCAATCCAGAGTACTTGTTCCAAGAATCACAACCGCGTTTACAACAACCCCGAACAACCAGAAACAAGTGTTCAACGAAGTATGCAGGTGTTATGACCTGTCATCACACGGACTGAAACAGACAGCCGATTTCTGAGTCTTGCCGTGGAATGCATGCCATACTAAGTTCCCCCGCCTGCTAAGTCTGCTTGTGTGTGTGTGTGCTGGATTGCAT
>BFEA01001037.1:13312-25747 GCA_003427395.1 Chara braunii
CCCCCCAAGCACCGCCGCCACTTCCCACACTGCCCAAAAGCCCTCCCCACCCCGCACAACCCCCCTGCGCAAACGATTCAAACGCGTTCACGTGCGTCCAGTGAACGCGCGTTCACCTCGTTCATACCCTGAACRCGAAACGCGCGTTCAATGAACATGCGGTAACACAGCATCTCGTTTACCGTATGATCGATTGAGTTCCAGAAATGCAAGTCACAATGTCATGTAAAATAGGTCTGACTCAACGCTCACACAAAATTGAGCAAGGTGTGATGAAATCGAAAGTTCAACATTGTTGTTCAGTGTCTCAGTGCATTATCAATAACTGAAACAGTTGAACTTCTCTTGAGTGTCAATTTCCGACAACTCCATGTTATTACCGTAATGGCTTTTAAGTTAACTAACAAAACTTATGGAAGTGCAATGGAATCCACACTTAATTCATCATGTTCAGTACATGATTGTCTTGAATCTCCTATTCAGTTTCAATTTATGGCCTGTTAATTCCATTATTCGACTTCACTACTCATATCCTAAGTTTCATTCAAGCCCAAAAGATGGTGATTTTAACATGAAATTAATAACTTGCGAGTACCAATTTAAAATACAATGTGTTATTCTAACGAATGTGCCAGATCTGCACGTCGATCTGGGTCTCCGTCTTAGTTTGAGAAGATCCAAAGTCTCCTAGGGATGTCGGCGCTTTAGATTTTTGTTTACTGCTATTCCTATTACTATTAAAATTACTTTTATTGTTATTTTAAAGTTTTCTACGGGCTTTCCCGGCCGGTCATTTCGCAGGACCGGTGGTTAAAATTTGAACTCTGGTCGCCGCCGGACGGCCTAGATGGGCCCGACTTTTCGCTTTCACCCCAAGGTTGAATCGCTCGACAAAGTGCCGCGTGGAGGGACCCCAAAAGGAGGGGCAACCCGCGGCCACATTGGTAGGAGACTTATCACCCCCYGTGAGAGGTCATAAGCCCCCTCCTTGCCATTGGAGACGGGTACCCATTTGTGGTAGCCCGTAAGTGCCCTATGAGGGGGGCGAAGTGTCGGGCAGTATCCCCTTATGGAACCGTCGCATCAACAGAAAAGTCACGTCAGAAGTGAGAGGCTGTGATGGACGACAGAGAGGTCTGCTCGTGATATGACCATTGGGTTGCGGTCTCCTATCCTCCTTTCTTTTTTCATACGTTATTCTAACTATTTTATTAATTCTTTTAAATCCCGATACTCAGGGTTTTCTTCGCGTTGTCAGACGGGCCCGGAACCCTCACTCGGAATGCGGGGGTCTAGGTGGGTAGAGACCCTACAAAAGGCGAGGGAAATGCGTCATTGGCTACTCGGGCACACTGAGTGGAGAGGTGAGCTTGTGATTTCGCCTGAGTGTGGCCCGTTCTGGCTGGCTCAGAGCAGGTGGCCTGGTATCTTATACGGCTTATTTGGGATAGGCGCAATCATGGTGCGCACTAGCAGTGGGCTATGCGACTATAGGCCGAAGTATCTATAGTACATCTGGAGGTGGGAGAAGATATCGGGAGAGGGACCTGCTGTGACGGCCATCCTAGACTATAGCCGCTGCAATCAGGAGGTGAGGCTGAGGATCAACATTGAAGGGGGGGAGGAAGAGGAAATGAGGGCGGACCAGGGGTTGCAACTGACCATCACGGGGGCCAAAGACCGAGCGGAGAGGAAATGCAAGAGGGACGGGGTCACAGACGAACTGAAGGTGAGCGTTTCCTACCTAGACGTGCGGACCTCGACGGACACAGTGGAGCGTGAGCAGCGACACCTAGACCGCGATTCAGAGGCAGAGAGTGAGGCCAGTGACCGGGAGACTGATATCCAGTCATGGAACAGACCAGACCAGGTTCGCAGGAACCACCCTCTGGAGTGATCAGTTGAGGACGGTCTGGAAGCCAGCTCTCGGCGACAGAGGGACCAACCCCGCTAAGGAGAAACATGAACGGTTACAAGAAAGAGAGACGCAAGCAGTGACGATCGAGAGAGAGAGAGGGAGAGAAAGAGTGATAGAAGAATAAGGGGGAAGTCAACGTTCAAGAGAGAGGTACCCAGGAGATGGTGAGCAAAGAGGGACGCGCAAACATAACGAGAGTCAAAGTGGAAAGAGGACTTTCTTGAGCCTGCATGATTCTGTGGATGACGTCAGTTCCGGGCAAGTCACAGTGAGTGACGCGCGTGATGGTCACGCCCAAGAACTAGAGAAGGGAGAGGCCCGGAAGTCAAGGTGTGGACAGGTCTCTGAATGGGAGTTGAACAATTATGAACCCTGTGGAAGACAAGGAAGCGATCGAGAATGAGAGTCATCGAGGGAATGGAGTGTGTCTTCTGAGAAAGAGAGATTTTTTGTTGATGTCAACTGAGCTGGTGTCAACAGCTTCCTCGCGTAAGGCGCGTTTGCAGTTCCACGTGAAGTCATTGACAATCCAAGCCGGCTAAGTTGAGACGGTTAGAAGAGAGCGAAAGAGAATATTGATGTGTGGGCTCGAGCAAGAATGATGTGCCTGGATATGTAGTTGACGTCACCCCCTCCCCCCTCTTCGAGTGGTCCGCCTCGCTAGTCATCGCAGACTCCAACACAATCAATGTCTCCTATTCATGTAGTAAATAGAAGAGGGGTTAGGACATCATGCAGTGATGATAGGTGCACGATGTTAGAGTACCAAATGTCAAGTGCACGTATAGGATTGGTGACTTGTGTGAGAGAGACGAAAGCGGGTGCAAGAGGAGAGTAATGTGTCAACTGCTGGAGTCAGGCGGGAAAGAGAGAGCTTTGTACGCAACCCTTTCGGTGATGACCAAACCCCGTTTGCGTAAGCTTTGCTAATGTGGTCTTTGTTGCCCCTCGTCAWCGTGCGAGACTTAGCAAAGGAGAAGCGGTGACTTAGACTGGATCCCGAAAAGGTTATCACAATTGGGAGATGAAAACTCATACACCGAGGCGGACAGCGTTTCATTCCGTTGTCGGGCGCATCGTTTTAGGACTGCACATGGAAGCGCGAGACCCTCTCGGCTGCGTCACGCAGGAGTTGGACCAACCTCGTCACGAGCACACAGATGAAGCTTCCTTAGGCCGCTCGGCCGAGTGCGTCAGCCATACCTCTCGCGAGCCCCTACGACAGGATAGGGCCTACGCGAGGTACAACTTACCTCCATCTTACAGGAGCTGTCACCTCCCTTCGGTGGGCGAATCCCCGTCGAGCTACCAGTTCACAGTACGAAAGTTAATCAGCTGCACTCGTAGAGGTGAATAAGCCGAGGGCGTTCTTCATTCGCTGTAGCATAGGGGGCACGCGCGGTAAGACGCCTATCGGACCCGCACGCGAACCAATATTTTTGGGGGCTGACGTCCCAAGCGCGGCTCGTTGTCGGTCGACTAGGACGCATCCCACACACCACGTGCACGCCACTCTACGAACCCAAAAATAAAATACACGCACGCACACACATCGAACAACGTGACAACACTCCTAGTCCCTTCAGTAGCTATCTCATAACTTTCCACTGCGAAAATCAGATAGGCGTCACGCGTGAAACTTAATATAAAACCGCGCGGGTGCAGGGCCTACTTATATCGACTATCAATGCAAACGTGCGCAAGCAGTCGCAATGATGGCGTACTATGTAGTGTCCATAATCAAGCGGTCCCTTGTGGATCCGAGCACCTCTTATGACACTCAAGTGTCATACTCGAAGTGTCGTAAGGGTCTAATTCCTCACGAAATTGCACGGGTGAGGGAGTAGTCGTGCAGCCGCCGCAAGATCTCCGGCCTGTGGTCTGAGCGTCTCGGTAGGCAAGGCGAATAGGCTCTGCACGGGGACAGATTCCTTCCCTGCAAAGTCTAGGGCTTGAGATGTCCTGGACAAGGATCTTGAAAACCGGCCCAGGACCAACGTCCGACTATAAAATCTCTAAGAAACAAGGATAAAAGAGGATCTTCTTTTTCTCTCAAGTCATAATCAGGTTAACCCTTGCGCACGATCACAGTAAGCTGCGCGAATACCCAAGGCACATATAAATATATACATAAGGTTTATTTATATAGGACGATCATTTCTCACAGTCACACAGGGGCTCCTCTCAGCCTTATATGTAAGTAATCGTAGGCAGTCACATCTAGAGTTCGAACCAAAAACGCACCTGCAATCACATCAAAGATTCATCCAAAAGCCCACTCACTACACGGGGTCAACTTCAACCATTCCTTGCACGCATACCCCTCGCCTTAGCCATACAAGCATCACTCGTGCAATTCTTAAATAAATATTAAGTACTTTTGTTGGATGGCCATTCGATAAAGTCCGGGTGAAATCACAACAAAACAGTTCAATCACGAGGCTAAAGTCTTTAGGTTAAGTGCCAGGAGTGAATTGAAGTTGAATCGCAAACCAATGAATCGGCAACCGACCTGTTATAAGTGACAACAGAAGATGATCCTTGTAGGATCAAGCTGAATCTAGCCCAAATCTTGAATCAATCGATGAAGAAGACCTGTAACACAAGACAGACAAATCCCCAAGCTAAAATCATAAGTGTATGGAGAATACAACTCCATAACACATTCTCATCCAAGATCCTTCTAATTGACTAAGCTTGAATCTACCTTTAAGAAGTGTCCAAAGCAAGGGTAAGCCCTTGCATAATCTCCCCCACACAGGGTGGATCGCCAGAATCGCCACCTGTTAAAATATAATGTATCTCCTTTGAACTAAGAAAATTTCGGCAGCGCTTCCCGTAGGGAAAGTGCCTTTTCAGAATTTATATCAACTCAAATATGAAATGAGAAATAGTCTTTGACTTTTCAAAATCCAATTTTTGTCTAACTCCCTGAATCAGCAAATATTTGGGCAGCACTCCCTGTAGAAAAGGAGGCTTTCCAGATTTTTACTAAGTCATATATGAACTTTAGACAAGTTGAACTTTGAAAAGTCAATAATTGACTAACTCCCTGGATTTGTAGAAATTTCGGCAGCGCTTCCCGTAGAGCAAGTAGCTTACCAAAATTTATACAAAGCGAAGTATAACAAAAGATCTCAGAAAAATGTAAAATGGATCTAAGTAAAATAAGGCCAACTCAGAAAATGCAGAAATTGACCTAACTCCTATCGCTCTAGCACGTGACGAACCTCTAAAGCAACTACCTATCAACCTAAAACTCAGGCCAAGCAGTTCCCTCACTCAATCACATGTACTCTCACCACTCCCAAGTCAACCTGAACAAGCAATAGTTCATGATCTCTCAATGCTTTAACCCCTTTATACCCCGCTTACACAAGGCGTAAAGTCATGTCATCCAATCTTATGGAACATGCTTGACTCGGCCATTGAATATACACGAACAGGTTGCACCACTACTTCTCTCTTCCTTTGGGCATATGACTAAGTCATTCATCTTGGAAACAAAGCTTAGTCGCCCTAAACTGTTTAGTACCTCAGTTATATATACCTTTCTGACTTAGTGTTTAAATATTGGGCGTAAGGTTAAGCCATTCATCTTAAAAACAAAGCTTAGCCTGCCCAAAGTTACCTTCAGCTATACTCTTAGCCATACTCTCTTCAACTTATGATAAGCTATAGTCAGACCATCTAATCTTATGGAACTCATGCCTGACCAGCCTGTTCATTAATAAAATAGTACAAAGTATAGCCAAGTTATAACCTCTCAGGTTTTAGCATGTGCGAGGCATTGGGCCAGACAATCCAATCTTATRGAACATATTTGGTCCTTTGCCAGGTTCATTTCTCTTTAAACCCTCTGTGTGCGGCAAGAGTCCAAAGCCATCCAATCTTATGGAACATGCTTTGTCCTCTGCAAGAATTACTCCCTCAGAATAAAACAATCGAAATAGTTGGGTCATTCATCTTAGAAACAAAGTCCAACCCTCTCTCCTCAGCACCAAGGAAAACAGAGCACTCTGAGTTCGACCCAGAGGCTGTTCAGAAACCACTCAGAAATAAACAGCGACCAGACCATTCATCTTAGAAACAAAGTCTGGTCCTCAAACTCGCATAGGCAAACCCCACGAAATAAGTAGCCAGGTCTTTCATCTTAGAAACAAAGCCTAACAAAATTAAATAAACACAACGACCAAGCCATTCATCTTAGAAAGAAAGCTTAGCCTTTTCAGAAAAATCGGAATAAACGTAGCGGTCAGACCATCCAATCTTATGGAACATGCCTGACCCCATAGGACCCTTTCAATCTCAAGCAAAACTACCTTTCTCCCAACCTTCCCCCAGATGCTATCCCCCTTTGTTAACGATATGCTTTCAGACAGACAAGAAACTGAAACTGCCATTACACGTACGTTCCTTTACTTAGTCTGGGTTATGTCCTAAAAGTCAAACCCAAAATCAAAGGAAGGGGCACACTCAATATACTCAGCCAACCATAGCAAGACGTACAGATAGGGGTTATACCAGGGTATATAGATGAGAGCAATGATTACCTTTCAGTTCCCTGCCTCCAGAACCCCTCATGAGTTCCGGAAGAGCTCCAGCAATCGGTGGGGCGAACCTCCCCCAGAGGCCTTGGCGCGGATTACGGATTGCAATCCCGCCTGCCGCCTTCCTCTCAGAACCAGCAGACTAGACTTAGAGGAAGAAGGGCAGAAGGAGAAGGTTTGAGACTCTCAGATCCAAGGATGGTGCGCTCAGACTCGCAGGAGAGGGCCTTGATTCCTTGGATCGCATGAGAGTCTCGCAATGATGGCCAAAACACGCAGCCACCGGTCAATCTGAAGTTAAACTGTTGAACTCAACCCTCCTGGCGATCCCTCAAACTCGCAGCAATAGCCCTTCCTTCCCAGGCTCAGTCACTCCTTTAGGTCCAATGGTCGCCGCACAACAGACTGTAACGACCAACGGCAGTATGTAACAGTACACAACAGTATGTCGTAGTAGGTGGCAGCCAGCTCCAGGCAGGTACACAGCTCAGCAAGTTACTATAGCTCGCTAGGTGCCGCATGGATACTACGCTCGCGCCCAAATCCCGTGCACCCAGTGGATTGGCCTAGCAAGGCGGTACGTACCCGCGATAAACGCACAATATACTCAATAGGATAGCGTTGTTTAGTAGACACACCAACAGTAGTAGTACCACAGTTTACAAGCCCAAACATACCACCAGGTCCCAGCATCCCGACCTCAGCCAGCGCCGTTGCCGCACGCTAGTGTTCACCTCCGTCACCCCCTGCCAGAGTATGGTGAGCGCTTAACAACATACTTAAAAACACCAGTCAACTGCAGTCCGGCTCATAGCACCTGTACACTATCTGAGTATGTAACAGCAGCAATCGAAAGGTAGTTGCAGACGCCCCTCATGCGGTCCTCACTAGGAACAAGTGCATACCTCGAGTTCTTTCCCTCTCCCCTCTCTCTGTATCCCCCTCATTCCTCCCCGCTTACCGTTCTTCTGCCATCTCCCATTCATGTAGCACATAGCCTCCGATTATATGAACGTGCTTGGCCGAAAGTACGGCCCGATTTAATTTGAGAGGGAGCCGACTCGCCAGGATGGGGACCTCAGATCACCACAGGCCGTACTTCTGCAGACAGTTCACTGCTCGTTGGAAGAGAGTCACTGGTCGAAGGAGGGGGTAGCTCTGTCATAAAGAGAAGAAGCCGCGGTTAGACGACCGTATCCAGGAGCAACGGCGCCCCCCTCTCAAAGTCGACCAAGTTGAACCCAGCGGAAGTTGCGACATCGAACGACGCCTGAATTAGAGCTCAGTACATCATTAGCGAGCACTTTGGCACATAGCCAGTTCCGTAAGACAGGGCACACTCGAGATGCTGCTTTCTGCTAGAATACCAACACATGCACTGTCCTCCAGCTTGGTGCTCCCGCCCGACTTGTCGGCCAACAGGTAAGTCTCCAATCACGCAGCTGGCCTCCGGTTACTGTCACCCTCCACTTATAGCAAGCCAACGTACCCTGTCATTCCGACACCGCCCCTCCTGAGTCCGAGCAGGTAAGTGCTCGGCCCTCAGCGGGCCTACGCTATTTCTATCAACGAGAGTGAGCAAAATTAAATGAATACTCCGTTGGGACATGGGCGGGTACATTCTCATTTCAAGGCTTCCTCCTCACACAGCTTTTGTCATCCCTTACTCTAAGACTAACATCCTGTCTCCAAATCTAACATCGTCAGTCAAATCGCCCTTCTTAGAACCCCATATTTGCTACCTTTTCTCGACTGATTCTGTCGAGGATGAACTAATTCTCTCGACTTCTCACTCCTCTTTCTCTAGAGCTCGCGGACCTTATCTCTTTACTAACTCTAATCTTGCTCCACGAAATCCAAAACTGACGACGCCATTGAAACCCCCCTACCAAAAAAACTCAATATAGCATTTTAAACTGCTAAAATCGGTCATGAAATGACCGGGTTATGTCAACTCTTATCCCCTTCCTTCACTTCCCGCCATAGCTTCGGCGCACTAACTTTCTACCAATCTCTCTCTCCACTAACTAACGCTTCCAACAGATTCGCCCTGCTAATAACCCTCTGTCTAAAGCTTTTCCTCGCTCGTTTTTATCAAGAAATGAGCGGGATGCAGCTTTTTCTCATTTTCTCCCATGATCATGCTCCCTTCTATTTCTGAGTGCACCTGGGCGAGGATCCCGCCCAGGTTCATTCACTCATTTCCTCCCTTTCGACTCTCTCCTTCGCTGCCCGTCGCTCCGCTTCTTGCCTCCACCACTCCCCGACACCCTGCGTTCGGCCTCCTCTCGCTTTCGTTGTTGCGTCCGACCACTCTCCTTAGTCTATCACCCCCTGGCGCAACTGCCTGTCCCGGTTCATCCCCCCCGTTGGTCAATCCCCCGACCTCCTTCCTTGCAGCTACCCGTCACCCCTCGATACTGCACTGCGCACCGCTGCCAGCTTGGCCCCGCTGACTGTTGTTTCAGCGTCCGACACTCATGCGCTATCCCCCGTTGCCTGTTTTTCTCTCTTCCACTTACCCCCGCCTCGACTTTTCCTTCTGTGTTGCCCATTGCCTCTCCGCCTTCTGCTGCTTAGCGCAGCCCGACCGAACTCGCCTTGTCTCTCCTGTCCGCTCGGTCCCAGCGCTTGGCCACACTTCAACCTGTCTTCCTTGCTACTTCTCGCTTCGCTCCTCCCCGCCGCGCATGCACGCGGCGTCCGACCCCGTTTCGATTCACCCCTGCTTCCTCTCACTTTGCTGCTTCGGCTCCCTATCACCTATTCCAACGCCCGTTGCTACCTCTGCCTTGCTCCACACAGCACCCATTGCTGCCTCGGGCCCCCAAAGGGCAAGCTCCCGCTCAGACAACTGGCCGCGGAACCGAGAGCGCGGCCCGCTCTAAGGCCTATGTGTGGGCCTTGGTACTCTGGGCCCGGTTTGACCTTCGGCGGTAGTAGCAAATATTCAAATGAGAACCTTGAGGTCCCCGGCGCTCGTCGCGCCGCGGTCAATTTGTGGTTGGCGGACGACGACAAAAATAATAAAGTATCCAGAAAAATCATGATCGTCAAAGGATGACAGGTGGGGAAAAGGAAAAACGCTAACACCGCCTCGACGTCGCCATCGGCAAACCCAAAGGGGGTAGCCCCGCCGGGCTCTCAATTCCTCGGCCTTCCTTGTACTACTTTAATAACCGCGGGTTTCCGCCGCTCGTCCTCGATCCCTGAATCTCCTTAACGAAAGTCTGATACTGTAACCAATAGCGCTAGGCCCAAGGCTGGGTCTAGCTCTGGCGGTCACCTAAATAAACGGACACTGCGCGACGCGCCCAGCTACCGAGACGCTTTCAGAAGTCATGTTGTCGTCGATGCCATCCTCCGCACGTACGCACAGGTCACAGGCAAGCTCATCAGTCAACAAGAGATAATCCTTTTAATCCCTGTTTAATCAGAAGAAAATTTTGGACCGCCGATCGCGCCGACTCTTCAACCATTAACAAATATAAAGATCACGCGCGCCTCAAGTCCGCGCACCCACAACTCTTTAGTCTAGTCAACCATCCGCCGCATAAACAACAAAGACTGCCATGACTCGCGCGGTATACTCAGCCTTTTAAACTTATTTTCTGTCACTTACAAAAAACAGGGCGGATACCCTTGTAAGGGTATTCGCACCGACAGCTTACCGGACCATATTAAGCGACGTTCCCGTCGCTTTGCCAAATCAGAAACTATAAATTCATCCGCACTCCAAATGCTGACGAGAAAGGAGCCAATCCAATTAGCCGACAGACACAGGGTAGAGGTCTCCATCAAACCATGCATTCACAACTATAGGTTGCCAGGTTTCCAACCCGGACCCTCATCGCGCAGGCACTAGAATGATGACAGTATAAGTTCCAAAGACCTTTCCAATCGTCCTCTCCCACCGGTCCTAGATAACCTTCGGCTTCTCGTTGGGTGTCCTTAGTCCTGGCCAAGACTAGGGACGCGGGTCTTAATCCAGACCTTTGAAGACACTCTCACCTTCCTTCTTAGAAAATCTCTCGCAATCAAATACACATACGTATATGTGTATACTTAATATCCTCTCAACCCTTTCTGCAGTCTAGTACAAGAGGCTAGGTCTCCATCTTGGCCCACCATAGCTTGGCTGATCGGACTAGGACGACGGCCTACCACATTGTTATTTTAGCGACAGTACCCTCGTTGTTTACGCAATGATAAGTTTCCTTCTGATAAGCATTCAATTAGGATTTTCCAAAAACCTCAACCTTCACTATCCCACGGAGTAATTTCCCTGGGGCGGGCAACTCCCCTTAAACTCTTACTCCGCGGTCCCGCAGCCAGGTTGTGCCGGCTAGCAGCCATCCACTGGGGTTACGCCCTAGAGGTGTTAATCTTTACCACTTAGCTTGGTATTCCTCCAATATGTCTCACAACTAGCACAAGTGGTTAGACGGAGCGTCGCAAAACAAATCACGGACCCACTGCGGGATTACGTAGGGGTCTGAAGGCATTTACTAGCTCTCTCACAAAAGGCATGGCATCCTTCGCACAATCACAAACAAAATCACCGCTAGGTCCACAAGGTCGTGACCCCTGACTTGATCAGAGTCAGCAGCCATCCATCCTGAGACATCTCTCGCCCTGCACTCTTTTGCGACTTTCCCAAACATCTCAAGCAAACGTGACCCCTTTTTGTCAGACTTTATCAACTCAAACACTGCTTACCATGCCCTTAAATCCATTAACCTCCTTTCACACGGAGGAGCTCTCTCTTAATAGGTCTCCCAACCATCCCTCTCTTCTTGGGATGAGCAATCACATAACCCTTTTTAAGACACCCTCCTTTTTGGGGATGAGAGACACTTTGCACTCGTCACCCCCTTCGCCATCCCCGCCACTCCTCCACCACAGCTACCCTCCATGCCAGGATGTACAAAAAACAACCCAAAACACCTCCCCATCCTTTCCCTTCTCCCCCACCGCCCGCACCCGTCCACCATAATCAACCTTCTCCCACCTTTCTTCCTCCTCCGTCCCCACTTCACCATCCCTCTCTCACTCGTCCACCGCTGGTGCCCTCCATGCCCGGATGTACAAAAGACAATACAAAACATCTCCCACCTTTGTCCTCTTCCATCACCCACGCCCGTCCGCCATAGCCAACCACCTCGCACCTTCTTCCTCCACCTTCACCTACAACCATCTTTCATAGCCAACCACCTCGCACCTTCTTCCTCCTCCATCACCCACACCCGTTCACCATAGCCAACCACTTCACACCTTCTTCCTCCTCTATCACCCACACCCATCCTCCATAGCCGACCACCTCGCACCTTCTTCCTCCACCTTCACCCACACCCGTCCACCATAGCCAACCACTTCTTACCTTCTTCCTCCTCCATCACCCACACCCGTCCACCATAGCCAACCACTTCACACCTTCTTTCTCTACCTTTACCTACACCCATCCACCATAGCCGACCGCCTCACACCCTCTTCCTCCTCCATCACCCACACCCACCCGCCATAGCCAACCACCACACACCTTCTTCCTCCTCCATCACCCACACCCATCCACCATAGCCGACCACCCCGCACCTCCTTCCTCCTCCATCACCCGCGCCCATCCACCATAGCCAACCTCCGTCCACCTTCTTCCTCCACCTTCACCTACACCCATCCACCATAGCCAACCTTCGTCCACCTTCTTCCTCCTCCATCACCCACACACATCCACCATAGCCGACCACTTCACACCTTCTTCCTCCATCACCCACACCCACCCGCCATAGCCAACCACCGCACACCTTCATCCTCCTCCATCAACCACACCCATCCACCATAGCCGACCACCTCGCACCTCCTTCCTCCTCCATCACCCGCACACGTCCACCATAACTGACCACCTCACACCTTTCTCCTCCTCCATCACCCGCACCCATCCACCATAGCCAACCTTCGTCCACCTTCTTC
>BFEA01001037.1:100343-111088 GCA_003427395.1 Chara braunii
CCCCCCCCCCCATTCTCGACGTCCTCCGCGAGCGGATGTTGGCATTTGAGGGAAGGAAGAGTGTGGAAAGTTGATGACTCCTAATCTCTACCCATCAACCCAAGATCATCCTCTTTGTCCAGCCCGGATGCCTTTCTTTTATTTTTCCTTCTTGGTTGACTTTCTCTTCGTGACCTTCTTTTTGACGCCTAAGCGTTTGTCTGCTGAAGTGTATCTAACATGTCGACGGTGGTTGTTTTTTGTTTTTTTTACTTTTAGGGCATTTTTGATGACTTGTTTAGCCTTTCTCTTCTTTTCCTTTTTTGTCGCCGCCAACTTCTTGATCTCGGACTTTGTGCTCTTGGTGTGTTTCCGTCGGATATGTCGAACCCCTAGGAGTTTGTCCTGTGTCTTTTTTGAAGATTGTGCGGCATGCCGATTGGAGGACTCCCCTACTTCGGAGGTGGTTGGTGCTGTGGGTTCTTCTAAGGATTCATCCTTCTTCTTACCTTTTTTTGGGTGCCTATGGACATTATTTTTCTGCCTGATTTTTCCTGTACGCAGAATATCTTCAGTTCGGTATTTAAATACTTTAAGACGGGCTCCAGACACCGGTTCCTTCCATCTTGTGCCATCTAATTCCTCTATCAAGTAGGCTCCGCCTTCTAGTCATTTGACCACTCTATAGGGGCCCATCTATCTGTTTGCTAGCTTTCCTGTCCATGTTCTATCTAATGAGGAGTCATATAGCAGGACGAGGCTTCCCGTAGGTATCCCTTTTTGCCTGGCCCGAAGGTTCCTATCCCATCTTTCTTTCTCTTTTCCTCTCTGGGTCTTTAGCTTGTTTAGGATGCTATCCTGAAGAATTTCAGCTATTTGTTTGATTCTTGCGGCCAACAACTGTTCCCTGGTGGAGATCTCTTCCCAGTCAATCGTTTGTCAAAAGTCAGGATGAAATTCTATAGGTAAGGGGCAATGGGTTCCAAACCGTAACGTGTAGGGTGGATATCCTGTAGTTGAGGGAACTGTAATGTTATCTGCCAGACGACGAATCTCAAATATTTCGGTCAGTTTTTCTCCTTGCCTTCGCACCATTTTGCGAGCGCGTTGACTAGAGATTGGTGCCCCCTTTCTACAGGAGCGTTAGTTTGTGGATGATATGCCGTAGATAATGTTACTCTTATTCCCGCTCTCTGGAGCAATTCTTGGACTTCCTTGGCCATAAACTCCGATCCCCTATCCATGACAATCTTCCCTACGCAGCCATAACGAGTGAAATATTTAGTAAAATATTGACTGACTGCTTTGCAAGTTTTTTGACGTAATGGCCATGCCTCCACGAATCAAGTTAGATCATCTCTAATGTCCATGATGTAGTTCATCCCACCTTCGCCTTGGGGCATTTTGACTAAGTCTATATGGACTTTCTGACCTACTGCTGTCGGATAGGAAGGAAACAAGGGCTCTTTATATTTAACTACAGCTCTTTTTTGGCATTCGACGCATGTGAGGCAGTATGATTCTACGTCCTTATGTAGGTCGTCCTACCAATAGAGGTTCCTTACCTTTTCAAAAGTTCCTTTAACTCTTCTATGTCCCCCGACTATGCCGTCGTGAAGTTCCGTTATTACCTTTTGGCGTTCGCTTTCATCACAAACGACTCTCATTGGCATTTCATTTTTAGGTGGTCTCTTAAAAAGATGGTCTGCCTTGAGACAATACTGTTGGACCTCGTTCCTTAGTTTGTTATCTAATTCGATTTCGCCTATAAGGTAACGTCCTATCTGATGATACTTGCCACTGTATAGGTTCTGTAGGAATAGTGGAGTTTCTGTTGTGTTAGGCTCCATCTTTAAGGAACTAATCTCTATTTGTAAAAACTTGTCGATACCACTAGGCGACCCCAGGTCTCCATCTTGTAGTGGAGTTCGAGAAAGGCCATAGGCGACGAAATTCTTAGCCCCGGATAGTCGCTCCACTACATAGTCAAACATTCTTATAAGCATGAATCATCTGGTGATCGTAGGGTCTGTGAGCGAAAAGTCTTTTTGTAAGACGACTGCTACTGTTGTCGGATCAACCCGTAGTACGAATTTCCGTCCATAAATGTAATATCGGAAAGTATTTAAACAGTGCAACACCCCGAGAATTTCTTTTTTAAACTGCGAGTAGTTCCTCTCAGTGATATTTAAGGTTTTACTCTCGAATCTGAGAGGTCTCTCGTTACCAGCTTGGTCCTTTTGAGCTAAGACTCCACCAACAAAGGCAGGTCCTGCGTTCGTACATACCACGAAAGGGCGTTTTTTCTGGTCTTCAAAGTAAGGTATGCTAAGCACTTGTCCTCCTTCCTTAAACTGATCTCTTAATGCTCTTAGACTGTTCCGTCCACCACATACTTACTTTCTAGTTCTTCAACATCAATCCTTCTTCCCCTTACTTTGTGAGGCCCTAGTGTGAGGTCATCTGCTATCATTTGGCAACTTCTCGTGTTTAATCGTTCTCTATTTGGCCATGAAATCTTATGACGTTTGTCGAATTCGTTCACGGTTTTCAAGGTGACCCTGCTACCTTGAGGTCCGTCTATGGTAACTGTCTGACTCCCATCTCGCTTATTTTCGGTAGTGGCGTTGACCCATGTCAGCCATGTTCTGCCAAAGATTATTTTTGACGAACAATGTTTGACTGTAAAGACGGGTACAGTGACCTCGACTCCAGCGACTACAATCTTGGCTTTATGGCATACCCCAATCGCGGGTTGCTTAAGTTTGTTGGCGGATATCATGGTCATAGCTACGCTCCTATCTACATCTAATCCGAGGTTTTTGGTCACTTTGTCCTCACAAATGGTGAACTCGGATCCGTCATCTACTATAGCTTCCATTCCTATGCCATTGACAGTAACGTTGAGCTTTCCACTAGCAAGGACGTAAAAGTAGTCGCTTTCGCCCTCACTGGTTTCTACTCGTTTGCCCTCTCCATTTTGTGGCGTTAGGAGTGAGGTCTTCGCTTCTTCCTTCTGTTGTCCTGGAGCTGTCTCTGGTCGCGGTACTTTAATTTTCTTCATCATTCCTATTAATTCATCCCTTGCCGGGCAGCAGCCCGCTATGAATTCCTTCAGGGTGATAGGGATTGGCATATCCATGACTCTTCTAAGGGTTCCCTTAGGTCGACTTCGTCGAGCGAGCTTTTTAGCTGAAACTTCTTGGCTGCTCTTTTTCTAGGAGATTGTGGTGACTTAGGCGAGTCAATTTGCTCGTCTGTCATAGGTTGATCCTGATCTTCTTTTTTTGTTTCGCTTGACTCGCCGACCTCTCCGACGCCTTGGGTGCGTATGTAGACGTTTCCGTCATTTGCTGTCTCCTCAAACTGGATGGATGAAATTCTGATACTCGGGCTTTCTGGTGGTTCGTTGAAGTCATCCTCGAAAGTTACTCGAGATAGCTTAGGTCCTAATTGGTCTTGGGATTGCTTGCCCTTTGCTTCATTCATTCTTCTCCTTCGGACGTCGACATTAATTTTCATTGATAGTAGAAAGGGTACCGGTTTGCCTTCATCAGCCCACATGACGTATTTTCGATCGTTCAGTTCAATGATCCTTTGCTTTAGTGCATCCAGCATCGCTTGACAATCTTTCTTTCGGTGGTCTTCATCTCCAAAGTAGATGCAAACTTTTTCGTTCCAGGTTCGCTTTGGGCGAGGATTGGTTTTCTCTCGCGTGGTGCGGATAGGAGGTTCCTCCTTTCTCTGATTATTACTTTGCAGTCTCTCTACTGCCGTCTTTAGGACTTCTATTTGTTTTGTCATTCCCTCCTCTCGTTTATCTAGCATTTTTGCTTCTATCTCATCTTTTGGTTTCCACCTGTTATCCTTGGTATTTGACCACTTCGAGGTTCCCCATTCCACGTCGTTTCTTTTCCAGTCACTCCTGTTTCCTTTCCTCCATTTGCTGTCGATTTTGGCTAAGTCTCCTTTTCTAGGTGAGGGTCGCGTAGGTGTGCCTTCCCCCTCCTTTTTCTATAGCTACTCCTTTTCCTAGGTTATCGAGAACCCTTGCGAGGTGTGCCTTTGCGCTTTGGCCTTCTGTCTCATGGGCTAAAACTTTAACTTGGCTAAATGTCACCTTAGAGGGAAGATCTCTCATGATCTTTTCTCGTTTTTCTCGGGATAGAAATCCTAGGAATATCCCGCACCTTTCTATTTCGCCCATAAATTCTCCTTCTACGAGAGGATTCGATGCCTTTTCGTATCTTTTCGCGAATGCGACTAGATTCTCATCCTCTTGTTTTTTCATCTCTTTGAGATCTTCTATGAAGTAAGATGTTTCGTCACATGCGAAGATTCTAGTGACCCTTTCTCTGAATATCAACCAACGCCAGCTGTCTGGGATGACTTCTCTCACTTCCCGATCTATCTTGGGGGCTGTATGGTGAAGTAGGTTAATAATCATTTCCTGATCACTCCATTCTGCCCTCATTCCTAGTACCTCCCAGTCATCTCGGAACTCAGAAACGTTCTTCCCTGTAAAGATCGTTTGGATTCCGGACAACGCCGGTAATTGAAATGCCTGAGCTCCTAGGAAGGGAGACACATAAGAGCCTGGTGCATACGCCATTCTGTAAGGCTAGCTCATTACTTTCCTATATGGTTCTCTTATGTCGGGATCCGAGAATCGGGCTACTCTATTCCTGTTTAGAACCTCTTTCCTCCATCTTTCAGTCTTGGAGGTCCGTTCCTCGAGTTCTGTTGCAGTAGTATCTAAATCTCTTAGGATCTTCCTTAATTTTTTTGCATCCTTCGTAACGTCAGTTGTCATTTTCCTAACTGGGGTACTCGTCCTTGACTCTTGTGTTTTGACTTCGCCGCCTATCGTAGATAGATAGGCGCCTTCTGCATCCATAGTTGTATCTCACTCCTCCAGAAGTTGATCCAAGGCGACTTTGACCCTCTCCGTGGATTTTTCTAACAGTTCTTGTAATGCGTTGAAGTCTTCATGTTTTCCTTCAGCTTTGACGACTAAAGTGGTAGTTAAAGCGGTTTGCAGGTAGCGTGAGTTTGCCTCCAACGTACTCAGGGATATCCCATCAACTACTACGTTCGAAAGTTCTCCCAGGGCCCGAGCGTCGTTTCTCTATTTTTTTGTGGATGTAGCTATCGTCTGTCTCCAGGTATGTGGGATTGTTTGACCACTAGAGTTCACAGTGAGGATTTGTATTCTTGCTAGGAAAAGTTCTCCTGCAGCTTTCTAGATGGCACACTTCCGGGCTTCTATTGCTGCTTTTGTGGCACACTTAGCTTCCTCTTCTTGGTTTAATTATTCGTTATGTACTGCTTCTATTATGACTCGCACTAAGGACCCTTCCGTTTCTGCTCTAGCTGAGAGGCTAAACTTTTTCCTTTCAGGTTCAACATTAGCCATCCCTTTTTTGGTTAGTTTCTTCTTGGGTTTGCCTTAAGAGTCTGACAATGAAGTCCTTTCGCCATCCTATAATCTTCTCTTTTTCCTCTCTGTAGATTGCAACTAGGCGTTTCACGCTTGCTTGTAGTTTATCGAAACTGGTTTCGTCTGTGGAGTCACACCAGTCTTGGTATTTTGCGAGTAAACCCTCCACCTTCCTCTCAATTGGATCTAGGTATACCTCAAGGATAACATCAATCTCTGTATCTCTTCCTCTCACACGTGGGTTCGTGCTTGGGGTGTGGTTTCGTCCTTCTCTACCTCGCACCTCATCCATCCCTCTGTCCAGATCATGACGTTGTAGGTTATGCGAGTTTCCATTCTAACCTGTGCCATTGCCTTCGGCTTTTCGCGTTCTATAGCTTGTTCTGCTAAACGTTGGCAACCTAGTGTATTTAGAGCTCTAGTGGTTCGAATCCGAATAATTGAGGTGATAGTCCCAGCGAAGGAAACCCTATTCACTTCTTCTTCGTCTGTCACTTGGCCCGACATTGTTGTCAGTGGCAACACTTTTCTTTTGTTGCGGTCTAATTCCTTTCTGCCCTTAGGATTGCAATTAACCTTCCGCTAATTTCTCTTATTTCATGTTCACCTTGTATTCCGAACAGGCCTGTATCTAGGTTTAACTCTCCCCCTTGCTCTTCTAGGCAGGTTGCTCCTCTTTTGATCTCAATCCTTTCTGTTTCTGAACATGTTATCCTTCTGCAAATCGTTGTTCCCATAGTACACAGATCTTCTCGAGTCCATGTTCCTAAGAGCCGGGTTAGGTTTTTAGAACTTCTCCTATGAGTTTGTCGCCGAAACCTTTCTCGCACTATGTCTCCCCCCGTTGATCTACATTTTCCTCCTTTTGCCATCGGGTCCTCTTAGCCGTAGTGCGAGGTTCTTCATCATTTCGCATCTCCCATACGTCAAGGCCTCGTAAGGAACTGGAGGTTTGGGTAGTCGTTCAAAGGTTGTTATCCTTGTATTCTAGATGACAGTTTGCCTATTGAAAGTAACCTATCTTTCTCGTCTTCCACCATATCCCTTGCTCTCTCGCAGCATCGACCGTAGATAAGGTCAACCTCTCTTTCTATTGGTAGATAGATTCGGACATCTCGTACCTCTGTTTTCAAGAAACGCATGCTCATCACGTAGAGGCATGTCTGTTCCCAACCGCTATCTACCGTTTCGTACGTTTGAACTTCATACGAGGTTGGTTCTTTCCTGCTGAGGTGGTTAAGTGCCGTACACACAGCATCTACCCTTTCTTTCGTTGGTTTGTTCCCAGACAGGAATCTCTCCCTTCTTGCTTCTAATTCCTCGTATGAGATGGTTTTTCTTTTTACTGGTCATTTCCCCTTCCCCCAGGATCTTGCTCTGGGGCTCTCAGTTATCGCCATCAAGATAGCTTTCGGAAATTGGAGGACTAGGCACATCGTTATATTCTCTGGGCCTTACGCATAGATAAACTCTTCTCCCCTCCTCCTCCAACTTTTTCTTGTAAGCGTATGCTATTGTCTCTGCTCAGTTCCGGCAACCCCAGAGAGTCCCAGTCAGCCGTCCTCCCTCTCGGTTATAGATCCCTATATCGTATTCGTCGGTTTCTTCGAACCTAACCACCAACACATAAACTTTCTCCTTTAATTCCACATTGACTATGGCGGTGTAATACTCAATTACATAGGGAAAAACTCCGCTCCTGGTGAAGGATGTGTGGTGTCGTAAAAGAGCCTCTATGTTCAGATCGCTCGACGATGGCAGCCCCCAGTTTACTCCACTTTTCCAACCAACCTTGTCTGTTAGGAGGTTAGTCATGTTCTAGGCCCTATTTGGATCCCTAGCCTTGGCCAACGACCGTCTACGTATTCCTCTATTTCGCTTGTGCTCCTGAAGTATCCTACCCTTTCTTCATGAAAATCCCTGGCGTCTTCCCACTCTTCATGGTTATCGTCTCTTAACCGCTCCCGCTCAGCTAGGTCCTAGTCTTCTTCCCCGTACCCTTCGTCCTCGTCTTCTACAGGCTTTGTCGCCCCGTAGTAAGTCTGGAGCTCGAATAACCCAATGAGCGACTCTTCCCTGACGGACGGATCGTAGCCCGGGGCCCTGTATAGTTCGGCTAGGCCCGATAGGTGGCTCGGCGGTTGCCTTAAGGCTTGGTCCAAGGCGGTCCAGAATTCAGCCGGCTGATCAAACCGTGGCGCTTCCCTAAGACCCCTAGGCGAGGCAGCCCTAATTAACTCCACTAATTCTAAGGCTAACTCCCCGAACCTGGGGCCCCCCTTCCAAAGAGCGTAATAGGTGTGGTCCTCGTCACTGTTTCCCCGGAGGCTTTTAATCTCGAGGAAGGCCTGATAAGTCTCAATCAGGCGCCCAAGGCCTCCTAAAAAACCTTCCAAGACAAAAACTGGAATGGGTAGTCTCAAATCTTGTTGGGGTTGGGGCAGGAAACCCTCTCTAGCCAGACGAAGCGAGACCACTACGGACCTATAATCCCTGTCGTAGCAGCATTCCTTCCCCCTAAGCCTGTCGACTTCCTCGTGCAGTATACGCCGTGATGTTACTTCGTCTGCCCAAGTATGTGAGTCGAGACTCGGCACAACTCCCAAGACTGGATCCCACCGACTCAGTTCCACCGCCCGGAATACTATGTCCGCTAGGACGAAAGACTGATAGTAGAGGAAACCTCTGACTTCCAGTTCCAGGGATTCCTCTATTAACCTGCCTCTCCTATCGAACTCACACCCTACCTGGGGCGCGACCAGTAACCAGACCCCCGGCCTCAACAGGACGGACCTCCACTCCTTATCTACGGTATCCAGATATCCTCGCCTGACGGCTTGCCCAGGTAAGGTGAACTCCACCCAATCTTTTCCAATAAACTCAGGTTCTCTATAATCGAAGTTGCAAAGCTCGACTGGGTGCTCTATCTCGTAGTGAGGCATCTAGTCGTCCCCTGAACTTCCGTTCAAGATCCTAGCCCTATCTATCTCACCTGAGATGGCCCCTCGACGGAGCTCAGCCCTGATTTGGAAGAAGACCCGCCTCAATTCCCTACCACTAGGTATTGCCCTATCCAGACAGTAGGTTACCAACCACGCTAGCTCGTCTACCGAGGGTCTAAACTGAACGGCCCTCCTGAGTGCCTTCACCAATGTCCAATGGCATTCCACTCTCCCATAGTCTAGACTCGTTAGGAACCAGGGTACAGTCGTCGGACCAACGACATTCACTCTGGGACGTTCCCAATCATAAGCATACCGGACCGAATATTGGGCTACAGTGTCGGGACCTGCCGAAAATTCCCGAAACACCCTAGACCCGTACCTATGGCCAAAGGTCAGTAGACAGAGGAAAGCGCGGCAGCCCCGCGCGGCATCTATCACTAGGAACTCCCACTCATCCGGAGATAAATAGACTCTAACGCTCACCTCTGCGACAAGTGGCTCACTCTCCCTGTCTCTCCTCACACATGGCCTAGGCTGACACTCGATCCTTACCCACATGAATACTCCTTCCCTCACGACTAATCCTCGCTCTACCGTGGGTCTATACTTGCTCTTTCCTTCCAGTGGTAGACTCACGACGTCGTACTCGCCCGCCTCCTGCCTAAGATGAATTTGAGTGCCGGATTCGATATACACCATTCCTAATCAAAACCCAACAACTCTCTCTTTTGCCCTCTTCCCGTGTTTTTTCTCTCAGACCTTGAGTTCACGGACCCCCACGACAGGCCCCCACTGATCGCTCCTATATCCCCTCAAGACGTCAACAGGCCTAGGAAAGAACCGCCCTCTGGCGTATCTCTCCCTACCCTCGTGTCAAGAAGGAGGATTGATCAGCGTACCATCATCGTTGGCCTACCACCTGCGTTGCGACCTGGACACGAGCCGGCCAGCTCATGTGTCCTAGGGTGGACCGAAGTCACACGCGGCAAAGGGGCAGTGTCTCACTCGTGCATCCTCGCATTCCTATCCATGCCTCTACTAGGCCCACCTCAGGCATGGTCTCACATCCCGATTCGTGCTGTGAATCAATCCCCCCTGCTATCCATTGGAATCGACTAGCCTATCTAGTCCCTGCCCAACTCCATGCAATCCGGGACGCTTCTCCCCTCCCCTTCAGTCCCTCCAATTCGTCCCCTGCTCACGATTCTCTCGCTCATAACCAATATCTGGGTAGACTGACCAAAGGGTAGGGAAAATCAGAATAACCCCTCTCGATCACAAGGAAAGCAACAGGAATGGAATGCATGAACGACGAAAGAAATGCAGGAATCAGCAAAAATCACAGGATGCAGAAATCACGATCTCACCAGAGGATGTCGATCGTAGGTTTATGGAATCGCCATGCGCCTCCTTGAGCTCACACTGTCCGATGTCTCACTGCCCCATGCCGATCACTGGCCCACTGATCCTTCTCATCATGTCTGCTGCGTCCCTGTTCTCATCCGTGTTTCGATCCTCTCACATCCTCGAGGTTACAGGCGGACCGAAGTCCCGAGAAGCATCCATCCCCAGCAATGGCACCACTGTCGACCGGTAGAAGGGGTCTGCCGGCACGTCGTCCGTACCCTACTCCTCGCGCCGCGTCTGTCACCCGCGGGAGGGTCGGTTGGGGCTCCTGTAACCTGCACAAAACTCGTCAGTCCACATCCACGAAAACAAAAATCGTAACAAATTGAGATGAATGCAGGACGAAACTCATGAAACAATATCTGGTAGAAATAAAAAGAATAGTTTCATTCAGTCCAAAACGATGGGGTGTGATACACTGGTCCCTGCCTCAATCATGGGCCCTGCCCCAATGTTTCAAAAGTTTGTCTGAGTCCCTACAGATCTAGTCGTCCGCCTGGGCCAAACTCTCCGGCCGATCAGATGTCGCCTGTAATGTGCCTGTCGATCCCAAGAGCCGGTGCTAGAGCTCTCTGTGTCCGATGTTGCCTCCCTTGCCCATCGGGGCCACAACTCAAGGTCTACTGAGACCATACCTCCGCGCAATCACTCTGTCAGGGGTGCGTCACTCCGGAAGTCCTAGTTCAGGCGCGCCTCTTCGGAAAAGCTCGATTCGGATGTACCTCTTCGGGAAAAGCTAGGTTCGGATGTACCTGTTCGGGAAAAGCTCGGTTCGGATGTACCTCTTCGGTAAAGCGCCCTTCTAGTGAAGTGCTCCTCCGGTAGAGTGTCCGCTCGGTAAAGTGACCGCTCGGTAAAATGTCCGCTGGGTAAAAGTGTCCGCTCGGTAAAGTGTCCGCTTGGTAAAAGTGTCCGCTCGGTAGAAGTGTTCCTTCGGAGTATCCGCTCGGTAAAGTGTCCGCTCGGTAAAAGTG
>BFEA01001037.1:171998-184366 GCA_003427395.1 Chara braunii
CTCTCTCTCTCTCTCTCTCTCTCTCTCTCTCTCTCTCTCTCTCTCTCTCTCTCTCTCTCTCTCTTTCTCTCTCTCTCTCTCTCTCTGTGTCTCGACAACGGGCAGCAACGGCATGTCGAAACGGCCGCTTTGAAATTGCTCGGGCCTTTGTGAAATACGCCACCCCGAAAAGTTAAACCGTGCAGTGTCTTGAGTCCGGATCTCTAGGCCCTGTCCAGAGGGGTGAAACAACACTGAAAAGTCACCCCGTTATTTTTCAAGGGGCGGCCAGGACCCGGAAAACGTCCTGGGCCGCCCCTTTTATTTTTTTGATTTTTGCCTTGGGGGCCTCCATCCGGACATGAGGACCGGACACCGGACACCCGACATGTTGTTCCGGACTGTTTGGAACCCGGTCCAGACGTCCGGTAGGTTACCATGGTGTAGTGGGATACCCCCATTTTGCGGCCTCTTCAACCGCCATACTAGTCTTAGGCCCACGGGGCCATTATGGGTATTGAATTTGGGGATTCTTTCGCCAGAACCTACCGAGCCTGTAACTTAAAGGTATCAGTCTTGAAAATTGAAATATTACAAAATATCGGGGGTTCGAATTCATCTCCATCCGTTAATGTATGTTAATTTACGGATAATGAATTCAGTATTGAAAATGATTATCGAGGAAGCTCAAATTCGTTTTTTGTCTTGCTTTCCAGCCCGGGCGCCCGGTGTCGGAGGGCGCGGTGTCCCAGCCCTCCTTTGAGTGTCAGTCACCTGACCAGGAAAACCTGCCGCTGATTTTATCTTATTTTTATTTGATTTTATTTTTCTGGAAGATTCGCCCAGTGTGAGGAATGAGCCCTCAGAAGGGGGCTTTGCCAACATGCATATGTTCTGGGCTAAGGCCCCAGCAAGCCTCGTGCCCGCCCTAAGTGAAGGCGGGCCAGACCTGTGACCGCCCTAAGTGAAGGTTATTCAAAATATCCACGAACAGGCCTTTCTTTCAACATTTTTGTAAAGTGGGTATTCGATAGTTGCAGCACGCCAGTTGGTTGGAGTGCATCGTGGACCCAGACTCCTGCGAGAAGTAGTTGAGCCCAGGGCCTCAGTTGGTTGAGCCCTGGGCACAGGTGGAACAGGGCCGACACATCACACATTGGACGCTGGCCAATCAGAAAGCAGCATTGTCGTAGTAGAGGCCGAGCGTACCAATGGGAAATTGGGAAGGGTCTGCATCTGAACGGTAGCCGAGGCATAAGGGCCGCAACTGTACTTCCTGGGCCACATTCGTGGTGGGCCTGGGCGCAGCTAGCGGGACACTGGCAGAGGCTTAACGCAGGCCACCCACACACAACATTGGCATATAGGCAGAAGTGGCGAGTGGGCATGGATCTTGGCCATTGCGGGCAATGCAAGCACGCTGCGCTAATGTGAGCTGCTGTGCTGCTTCGCTGCGCTAGGCTGAGGTGCGAGAGAGGCAGGCGCTAGGCGGTAGGGCGCTAGCGACCATAGCCGGGCTGCCTGAGGGCGCAGGGGAGATGAGGGCGAAAAGGGAGGTGAAGGGCGTTGTGTGGGTTATCAAGGGAGAGTGTGGGTGAAGAGAGAGACGTACCAGGGTGGAAGAGGAGGTCGGCATTGGTGTTGACATCATCACTCGCTGGTCGTCAAGTTGTTTGGTTGCTTCCATGCTGTAGTTGTAGATTAGGCTGTAGAGTAGATAGGGCGCCAGGCGCCATTCAAGAGAGAGCTACATTGAGTTATGCTGTTGGTGTTGCCTGATTGGGCTTGGACATTGACTCACGAATCTGCTGTATCGTTCTCAAATGGATGGCTACTCGGTTCCATTGTGCTATCTGCTCTGGCTTTGACTACTTGGACTTCAGTGTGATTTTGCAATTTGGATTTCTGTGCTTCGTCCATATTCATGTTCCTTGCATTTTGGTATCGGAGCTGGTTTAATTCGCCACTTACCTTGGCACGCTGGTGTTATACAGACTTGGTGCGTTGACGATGCTTCTTCGCAGTGGGTACTTGTGACGTCAGGCCATATAGGCGCACAGCCTGGGTAGAGAGGTGTGTGCCAGAAGGCTAAGACGACGTTAATAGTTGTGGTGATAGGCGGAATGTATGATTGGTGATGAGAGTATGCTGATGTGGCATTCGGCTGAGGTTGCACTACATTGCGTTAGGGGTGGTGCCGAGGCCAAGACCGGTCATCAAATGCACACTCAGCTCAATTGATGAGAAATTTGTGGTTGGGGGCAGCTATCTCCAGGTCCGTTGTTCCCTTACCTTATCTACTCTCTCAATCTCTTCTTACCGTGAGGAAGTGAGTCCAACTTGAGAGTCCTCTCTTTTGGTGAGGTGTCGTGAGCGTGCTACCTTGAGAGACAACAATCTTCCCGGAAGCATCTGGAAGGAGAAAGGGTGGTGCCTCTGAAGGGCCCTGGTCGAAGTACTGCGTCACGGTCACCATGCCAACCCAATGGGAGTAGGTCACGCATGCGATGGTTGTTGTCCATTTTGGCACTTGCGGCGCTGAACAGAAGTCCTACCGGGTGTGCCAGCCCATAAGAGACGCTTATCAGACCGTCTATAAGCATTTCTGATAGGGGGTTCAGTGTTGATTCTGGCTGTGTGTCGTCCTGTCTGCGACATTAAAGAATTCCTGAGGAGATGGGGACTCTTCTTAAATCCCTCCTGGTCACACGGGGCTATAAAGCTCGTTCCGTACGAGGGGAAATAAGAGTGGATGGGCTGGCTTGCTCGGTAACGACTTGGGCACAGGGGTGGGCCGACATTGCATACGAAGGACACTGCTGCTCAATGATGTTGTTCGGTATGTTGGATTGAGGGGAGGGTAGGTTCTAATTGATGCTCAACTGGAAACACAACCATATCCATCATTCATACATCTGCAACGTGGTCTTTTTATATTCTTGATTAGTTGGTGGACAGACTGCTTACACCTCACAGACAGATTAGATTAGGACTGTTGTATACTACCATAGCCAGTTTTATCTAATGCTGTTGTAAGTGAACCAATCAAGATACGTCTAGACTATGTTGACAATCTGTTGTGGATGTTGTAGGCTGCCACTTGATCGGTAAAGTAGGGGACCTGCCGGACACAACTATTTTTAGAAAATTAGGTGTCGGTCAGACACATGCTGTGGGAGTACTCCACTAGGGGTTCTAGTGCAGATAATGTTTGCCTAACTCATGAGCGGGTTAGACCCCGATGAGGGTGAAGTTGACGATGCAAGACTAACACGTTCGAGATCACTTAAGATCCCGCACGTGTTCCACGCCCTACAACCGGGAGACGAAAGACGGCTTCGTGCCGAACGCAGAGCCCGTGCTCTTGCAATAGCGAGGGAAGCAGCAAACACCGCAGCTAGGGAACAAGCTGCAGCAGCAGCCAGGGCAGGAGCTATGGCTGCCACAGCAGCATCATCTGTTGCGTCCTCGTCTGGGACCCAGTTGGGAATGCCCATAGGGTCCCCGGGTACTTCCAGTTCAGTAGGTGCTAGACAGTCTACAAGTCAAATGGCGGGCTCGCAGTTCAGCCCGGTGACCCCACGCGAGAGGGAGCTTAGAGAGCTCCAACAGGTCGAAAGGATCCGTGAACGATTAGAGAGGGAACAGAAGCAAGCGACTGATAGAGAAAGAGAGATTAAAAATAGAGCAGCCAGACTTTTATGATAGAGGCTGACAAAGCTGATCTAGAGGGCTTGGATGAGTTAGGACTGTCTGACCCAATGAAAGTACCGAAGAACAATATGTTGTCGTTGCATGCGCACGTGGACAACAGATTGGACTTCATGCAGAGCACTGTAGACCAAATATTAAAGGCCAGGATTTAGGACACCAGCACAGTCGTCGTTGCCGTTAACGGCGATGTCAGGCCCCTTTCCAGTACAAGCTGGCACACAGCCAAGTGGCACATCTGCAGCAGCCGCGCAGACTGTTGCATCTTCTTCTTCAGGTCCAGCGGTGGGAGCTACACCACCGCAACAACCTGTTCCTCAACAGGGACAACCGCAAGGTGTTTGGTACCCTAAGACCCCTATGAAACCACCTCTTGCCTTCTCAGGCGAGAAGAAGGACGAGGAACTCAACACTTGGTTGAGAACAGTTCCRGTTTGGGTGAAGGCAAAAAGGACCTTGCAGGAGGAGGAAGTGATAACTGCTTTATCTTACCTTGAGGGTAAGGCAACCAAATGGCTAGATGGTTTAGTTGCAAAGGTCGGGTATGGACGACGCATGGCGGACTGGGCTAAGACCATTACGTWAGATGAGTTCCTGGAGATGGTAGAAGCTCGCTGGCACAATCCTCAGCAGGCACAWTTGGCCACTGATGCGATAAATAGACTAGATCAGCGAAAGTTCAAGTCAGTCAGGGAGCTTACGACTAYCATAGAGAGCCTCATCATCGTTCCCGATATCAACTACAACAACCAATTCATGTTGACCACATTTGTTAGATGTCTCCCAAAGAACCTCAGGAATTTGCTGGCCATTGAGGCTCGCCTTGAATATCACTCCTTTGAGACRTTGTCTAGGAAAGCCTTAGATTTGGAGGCCACTCTAGGAAACACTCAACCTTCTTAGAATGAAACGAGGAAGAAGAAGAGTCCATAGGAATGGAAGAAGAAGAGGGCTAAGTTGATAATGGTTGAGTCTGATGGGACTCAAACAGAGATCGATGACCTCACAGACCTGTTGGACTATTCAGAGTACGAAGGCGAGGAGACCGCTGAGGGTAGCACCCTCGCCGCAGTAGTAAAGGCTAAGGCCGGTGACCGAGGGAAGGGCCAACCAAAGAGTCAAGGGAAGGCCGCTTCCAATCATACCRAAGTGGCTGATTGGGTCAAGGCAGGTCTTGATCAAGAAGTGTGGCGGSACCGCAGAGTGCGTGGCGGCGGTGGCGCTTGTATCAACTGTGGTGAGTACGGACACACTTAGTACAAGTGTCAGAACGCAAAGGTCATGCAGAAGATACMAGCTAAGATGGGGGCATCTTCTTCCCAGGCTTCTASCTCGGGAAACCAATGAGGCCGGTGGAAGTCTTAGCTGCTTCTACTCATGGTGAAGTGGGCCAGATACCCTCCCCACTTCATGAGATGGCCATAGCTAATGACTCTTTCGTCACCCCGCAGACTCATCTAGACCAAACTATGCTCTGTACGTTAAATGTGTCTGAAGCCTTGAAGATTTGGAGAGTGAGTGGTCAAATAAGGACCCTCGCGAATCTTGGGTGGCACTGAAGAAAGGTCATAAAAGGGAATATTTCGTGGTGGAAGTAGATATAAGAGGCCGCAAGTGTGGTGCCTTTATAGACATTGGATCCACGCGGAATTACATAAGTCGCGACTGTTTGGAAAGGTTGCACCTACAGGACCGGGTACGACACCTTAGTAGACCAGTAGCATCTACTTTGGCCAATAAGGAGCGCATAATAGTCACAGACTATATCCTGAATGTAGTCTGTACCTTCTCCTATGGAGGGGAACTTAATCATAAGATTTCGTTCCTGGTTAGCGACGACTTGCCGTTTRACATGTTGTTAGGCATGTACTACCTTGAGGTTGCTAAGCCCCAGTTCGACTGGGACAAGAAGGTGCTAAAGCATAAGTTGCCCAATGGCAGAACTGTCAGATTAACTAAGTTCAAAGTAGTAGCATTATAGATACCTATGGCTGCTTGTGTGCATCAGCGTTCTATAACTATTACAAACAAAACCAAGAGGAGGGTATGTACCTAGTGTATGTCTCTGAGAAAGGGGAGGTCTTTAAAACACCCCCAAAGATAGAACACGTCGTTGCTAAGTTCCCTGATCTCTTCGAAGAGCCTACAGGAGTTGTATAAAGGGAAGTTGTCCACGCTATAGAAATCATTCCAGGGAGTAAAACCCCAAAGGGAAGGATCTATAGGATGGCTCCCGCCAAGTTAGATGAACTTTGGCGACAACTGAAAGAGTTGACAGRGAAGTGATGGATCCGGCCTAGTACTTCCCCTTACGGATCTCCAGTGCTATTCCTACCGAAGAAGGGGGGTACATTGAGGATGTGCATTGACTATAGAGGCCTCAATGCCATCACTGTGAAGAACGCAGAGCCTCTACCTCGCATAGATGACCTACTGGATAGGGTGCAGGGATGCAAGAACTATAGTAAAATAGACTTGAAATCCGGCTATCATCAGATCGCTATGAGACCCGAGGACCAACACAAGACAACTTTTCAGACTCGATATTATCTGTATGAGTTTGTAGTGATGCCCTTTGGTCTTTGCAATGCGCCGAGAACATTCTAGCAYGCCATGAATCGGATCTTCCATGACCATTTAGATAAGTTTGTCGTGGTTTACCTTGACGACATCCTGATCTTTAGTAAGTCTGTCGAGGAGCATGCACAACACGTTGAGGCTGTACTTTCACTTCTGTGACAGCACAAGTATAAGGTCAACCTAGAGAAGTGTGAATTTGGTCACACTAAGATATTATACTTGGGTCATGAAGTATCCGCGGAAGGGATTAGGCCGAAAGATGCGAAGGTGGCTAGTATTCGAGACTAGCCACGACCTCAGACTGTCACTGAGGTCAGATCTTTCTTAGGAATGTGCGACTACTATAGGAACTTCATAAAGAACTATTCGACAGGTGCCTCTCCTTTGACAGATCTAACTCGACTTGACACGCCGTGGGACTGGACTGATGAGTGCGAGGGTGCTTTCAAGCGATTGAAGCATGCACTCATGAATCACGAAGTTCTTATGGTTCCCGATCCTCAGAAGCCATTCATAGTGACCACTGACGCAAGCCAATACGGCATTGGCGCAGTGCTGGCTCAACAGGATGGGAAGAAGTTRAGACCGATTGAGTACATGAGCAAGAAGATGTCATCGAAGAAATTGGCAAAGTCCACCTACGAAAGGGAACTCTATGCTCTCTATAAGGCCCTTGTCCATTGAAGACATTTTCTGTTGGGACGGTTCTTCTATTTGAGGGCTGACCATCAGACTCTCAAATGGATCAAGACTCAACCGACTCTTTCTGATGCACTCAAGTGATGGATTGAGGTCATAGATCWGTATGACTTCAAGCTTGAGTATCTGAAGGGAGAGTACAACAAGGTTGCAGATGCGCTATCACGTAGGGCAAACTACCTAGGTACGCTAGTTTCTGACTTYGGTGTATCTGAAGAAGTAACTCAATCAYTRGTGGGAGCCTATCAGGAAGACCCTGTCATGATGGACATCATACGCAAACTTCAGGCAAAAGACAAGGCCACAGAGAATGAGTTTGTGATGGTGGACGGGCTTCTCTATCTTGATAAGGTCGGAATAAAAAGGTTAGTAGTTCCATCTAGTGAAAGATTGCGTAGTTTGTTTCTAGGAGAATGYCATCACRCAACCGGGCACKTTGGCTACAAGAAAAYGAGTGTTAATCTAGTACAACGATTTTGGTGGCCTGGAATGCTAGATGRCGCAAAGAAGTACGTAGAGACCTGTCAGGTCHGTCAGCGGGACAWRCCGTGAACTCAAGCACTGCTTGGGTTGCTGAAGCCCTTACATATCCCCGCTGGTCCAGGACAGAGTGTTTCCATGGACTTCATGGACACCCTGGTGACCAGTAAGAGTGGTAAGAGACACATCTTCGTCATCATCGATCGATTCACCAAGTACGCTAGACTAGTTGCAATGCCAGAGACCGCAAGGACTGACCATGTCATCAAGTTGTTCATGGACAAGTGGGTGCRTGACTTTGGTKTACCAAAGTCAATCGTTAGTGATAAAGATGTTCGTTTCACAAGTGAGTTGTGGAAGAAGACTGCTGAGCAGATGGGYAGTCAACTTCAGATGACTTCAGGGAATCATCCTGAAGCCAACGGACAAGCCGAGCAGATGAACAGAGTTGTACAACACTTGCTGAGGCATTACATCAAGCCCAACCAAAATGACTGGGATGAGAAGTTGCCTCTCATCGCCAGCCTGTACAACAATGTTGTAGACAATAGTACCGGCGTTAGTCCCAGTCAGTTGCACTTGGGATGGAAGCCTAGATCAGCCCTAGACTTCCTCCTACCTGAAAACCGACCCGCTGCAACTCCAGGCACACTTAAGTATGGTGTGCAATATAAGAAGTTGCCGCAGCAAGCTGTCGAGCACATCAAGAAAGCTCAACAAGCGATGATTGCTTCTGAGAACCAACATCGTAGACAGTCCTCATTTCAGGTAGGGGAACGTGTCTRGGTCAAGGCTAGTGAGCTAGGACAGGAATTCGAAATCTCTCGTAAACTAATGCCTCAGTATTTTGGTCCCTGGGAAGTCCTGGATATAGTGGGAGATGAGTTGGATGGTCCCACATATGTCATTCGTATCCCTGGACACCTACGCACTCACCCTGTCTTTCATGCCTCAAAGCTTGCACCTTTCGCTGAGACTGATCAATTCCCTTCAAGGAGATCGATGCTGCCCCCAACCATGGATGGACAAGTCGACATCGATGACATTGTGGATCACAGGGACATGCCTGTTTCAAAGCTGCTAGGTCGAGGAAGACCTCACAAACCCAAGAGAGAGTATCGCGTCAGATTTAGGCATCACACGGATCCAAAAGAAGATCGGTGGTTTACCAGGGAGGAACTGATTGAGACAGCTCCTCAAGTGGTGGCAGAATATGAAAGAATGCTRAAAGGGAAGGCACCTGCGAAGTAAGCATCTCAGCGGACTTTCGAAGCTAAGGGGGATGGAATGTGAGGAATGAGCCCTCAGAAGGGGGCCTTGCCAATATGCATATGTTCTGGGCTAAGGCCCCAGCAAGCCTCGTGCCCGCCCTAAGTGAAGAAGGGCCAGACTTGTGACCGCCCTAAGTGAAGGTTGGTCAAAATATCCATGAACAGGCCTTTCTTTCAGCATTTTTGTAAAGTGGGTATTCGGCAGTTGCAGCACGCCAGTTGGTTGGAGTGCATCTTGGACCCAGACTCCTGTGAGAAGCAGTTGAGCCCAGGGCCTCAGTTGGTTGAGCCCTGGGCACAGGCCAAACAGGGCCGACACATCACACATTGGACGTTGGCCAATCAAAAAGCAGCATTGTCATAGTAGACGCCGAGCGTACCAACGGGAAATCGGGAAGGGTCTGCATCTGGACGGTAGCCCAGGCATAAGGGCTGCAACTGTACTTCCTGGGCCACATTCGTGGTGGGCCTGGGTGCAGCTACCGGGACACTGGCACAGGCTCAACGCAGGCCGCCCACACGCAACACTGGCATATAGGCAGAAGTGGCGAGTGGGCAGGGATCTTGGCCATTGCGGGCAATGTCGGCASGTTGCGCTAATGCGAGCTGCCGCGCTGCGCTAGGATGAGGTGTGAGACAGGCAGACGCTAGGCGGTAGGGCGCTGCCTGTACATAGGGCGCTGGCGGCCATAGCCGGGCTGCTTGAGGGCGCAGGGGAGGTGAGGGCGAAGGTCGTTCTTCGGAGGTGAAGGGCGCTGTGTGGGTTATCAAAGGAGAGTGTGGGTGAAGAGAGAGACGTACCTAGGTGGAAGAGGAGGTCGGCATTGGTGTTGACGTCATCACTCGCTGGTCGTCAAGTTGCCTGGTTGCTTCCATGCTGTAGTTGTAGATTAGGTTGTAGAGTAGATAGGGCGCCAGGCGGCATTCACGAGAGAGAGCTACATTGAGTTATGTTGTTGGTATTGCCCGATTGGGCTTGGACATTGACTCACGATTCTGCTGTATCGTGCTATCTGCTCCGGCTTTAACTACTTGGACTTCAGTGTGATTTTGCAATTTGGATTTYTGTGCTTCGTCCATATTCATGTTCCTTGCACCAGTTCCGGGAATAAAAATAATAAAAAGCAATTCAGTAAAAGTTGTGCTAAGCCGCAGTCGTGCGCYTGCTGGCTAGGCTTGGACCTCTACCAAGTGGCATTCCGCTGGAGCCACATTTGTATGAGCGGACCTGTTGCGGGATTGTGGTCGAAAAGTTGTGTCTCCTGTGGCACCACCAGGCGCCCGAAGTCAGCCCAAGCGATGGTACCGTGGTGCCTAGTGTATTGAGGTGGTACGCTCCCCATTTTCCGGGACATGACCCTGCGCATGTATGTAAGAGCCAGCTGTCGGCCGACGGGAGGACCACTTGGCCGTAACAAGAGACTTGGGGTTTTGACTTTCTAGAAATCAGGGGTGGAGCTGTCAACTGTCTCGGCATCTGGTGATCGGCAGCCAATGACTGCAATTAATTATACACGTTGGCTGAGCCAGGCTGCACGCCTTTCGCGCGTTGAAGTGGGCTGAATCTTGAATTAGAATGTACCCTGACAGCTGGCAATCATACATGGCAGTCAAAGCAAGTTGCACATATGGGGCGGTCGAGATGGTTTGCCAGCCAGTCCTGGCTGCCCTCATGCCCTTACTGCAGCATGAACCGAGGCAAAATCCTGACCACATTCATGGCCGAGAACGGACGCGCAAACAGTTGACTCAGAGACGGGAAGCACTCTTTATGTAAAATGTTTGGGAGGAGAACATGTGGGTGGAGACACTGAGCATGTACTGGATTCAAGCACCCGCAGTAGGTACGACGGTGAGTGTGTCAACCTTCATAACGTGACTGTATCCAGGCATACAAGGTGGCACCGACGCTGCCTCCCTGCTGAGAGACAAAACAGTGTGTCTACACTCAGTTGTTTTGTGGTCTCCACGACTTTGAACTGAATGGTGGCTCTCATTTTCAAATGAAGCAAAGTGCGCACCGGGAAGTGATCCACAAATCCTCTATGGATGGACTGAGAAAAGCTAATTAAGGAAAGCACCTTGATCAAAGAGAAATAGGACATATGAGCGGGCTTGCAAGAGTCTGCGTCGCTCCATTCACACACCTACAGTGCCTGGACGAGAAGGCTTGGATTGGCTGCTTTTGCAAGCTCAGCACGCAGTATGTTGATWGAGGGTACGAATGTTTAGTCACTGCCTTGCAGCGTACACATACACAATAAATGAATCTGCCCGCAAAACCAGCCAGTTCATTTGCAAAACAGGGTCGTTTTCTTTTGGCTCCTCGAGGCTAAATAATATTACTATTAATTTTCATCACCATCTTTATTATTATTACCTTCTTGATCTTACTCCTCATGGAGAGAACGGCTGCTGAAGATCACGCGCGTGTCAGTGTTTACAATGTGAGAGGGAAGTGATCATCAGATCATACATTCTCATGTTTACTACCCAAGTAGTCACAAGCTTCTCAACAGTGTGGGACAAATGTGTCAGTTTGAATGAATCTACAACATAGAGATGACCATATTCTATTGAAGAGAGGACAAGAGAACCACTTAGAGAGCCACTCGGACTATGAGGGGAGTCTGGTTCTGATCATGAGCTCGATTTGACCAATTTAGTTATGGTAAGAGAGTGCTAGGGTCAACGAGAGAAAGTCAACGGAAAGTCAGTTGGAGAGATGAAGTGAAGGGYTGCACGCCAGTGTATTTGGTGATGGGCTGCATGCTGGTGCCTCTATATTCAGTTGCATTCACCTGGTGTTGATAGGAGCCAGGTACTTCCAATTTTTGTGACAGTGKGTGTGGAAGAGAGTAGGTGYGTATGAGAGTGTGGAGAAGAGAAGGTGAGTGGGAAAGATCATAGGAGAGGARAGACGGACGAGTGAGACWACGCTCGTCTGAATTTTCTGCTATAKTGCACCTGACCCTAAGTGAGGCCAAATGCTTTGGGGATTGGCCAGTGACGTGACAGTACGGGTGCGAACAGAGTGAGTGTGTAGGGACGAGTGCATGAGAAGAGGCGGAAGAGATTGTAAGAGTGTGCATGACAGGGTATGCAATTGTGTGTGAGAGAGAGGGCGTGAGTACAAGGATGACTCTGCAGGCAAGGCATATGGACGCGTATCTTCTCATGTGCTTGCCAATCATTCACTCTCATTTTCTGGTGGCTAGGTAGGTTGCTGCAAGAGATGGCTTGAGGTCACTATTGGCAGATGATTGGCTATCGTYAGCCGRCTACTAGATCTATTTAAGTCACACGTGGGTTTTGTTAGTCAATCGGATCACGTGAGGAGATGAACGAYTTAAASGTGACCCTATCCACCGTTCGGATCTTTGAATGATGAAGACTTCAACATCATCCTACAAAGACAAAGATCCATGAGTTGACACRCSCCGAAGGTTGAAGGGGTTTCACTCATAGAAACRGGMACAGGTATTGCATGTGAGCTGATTCCCCATTGTGTATTACACAYTGGGGGYGAAGTGCACACGGGCGAGTGAGGAAATGCTTGAGTGAGGGCAATATGGTTGACGAGTGATGTGGAACATGTGTGTGTGTGTGTGTGTGTGTGTGTGTGTGTGTGTGTGTGTGTGTGTGTGT
>BFEA01001037.1:219839-234733 GCA_003427395.1 Chara braunii
GTCCTAACTACTGAATTCCTAAATTCCTATCTAATGCGAAAAAGCAAAAAGCATACATTCCAGAAGGAAAATCCAAAATTCCGAGAGCCATCGGGGGGGGGGCTCGACAAAATTCGAAAAAGACTTAAAGGAAAAATTCAAAAGAACGAAGCAATTTCCCGCGCGATGTCCGCGCCCAAAAGATCGAAACYGAAACGAAAGAAACGGCGTCAACATTTATTAATCGCCCGCGTGGTGGCGYGCCAGACATCCATCCGACCAATCACTCAACTGGCCGTCCCAGGATACACCCAGCTCCGAACCCAGTCACCCGACAAGAAGCGACGAAAGAAAGAGGAAAATGCAAGGGTACTGATGCAATTTTCCCCCGATCCCGATTTCCCGTAATTGGCCCAATCTTCCCAGCTTAGGACCCCTCGTTGCAACCGCGCAGAAAATYGCGCGTTACAGAAAGTGGTTTGTCACAAGACACTAAAGTTTAATCTTTATATAGATGGTGAGAAAACCTTCACTTGGCCAAAGAATCAGCCCAAATTGTCAGATATATTGAAGAAATTGCAAAAGATAAGGACCAAATGCAATTTAGTAGCCGAGCGGAAGAGATGGTTTCTTTGGGGCTATGGTCACAAGTCTAGATGTAGGATCAGATGTTAGAAGGAGGTGCAAGGAAGATGAGCAATAGCGAACTTCATACATCAACAGCATCATATACAAGTGACCAGATAGTCTTGACCTCGAACCAAAAGCAGAATAKCATAACGAGTCCCACCAAATAAGAGAACAGCAAAAGCTCACAATTGATAATGTTGGTATAGTCTCTTCATCGTCAATGCAGAACCAATGTCGATATCCTATCTGGCGCTCGGCGTCCAGACTACAGATGGCAGATCCTATCTAGCCTACTACTACAATCATGCCGAATGATGACGACAACAGCTCTTCCGAAGTATGAGCAGATCGCGGCCAATGCCCTACGCATCAGCACCAGGTAAGTCTCTCGCTTCACTCTCAACCTCGTTCCTCAACACACATATGCTCCTTCCCTGCTCGCCCGTGAGTGCATGAGTGCTGGCCAGCCTCTAACGCAGCAGCGCTTGCGAAGCATGCAGCCAGCACCCGAATCCCAAATGCGGAGGCAGGCCCTTTGCTATATGGAAGTGGCCTGCCTGCCTTGTGTCCCAGGCTGTGCTGGGCCTTTCCCAAGAAGCTTCTGGTAGGCCCCRGTAGGCTGAGGCCCAGACCAAACAACTCAGGGCCAGGGCCTGCAGTGGTTGCACGCGCCCAACTGCCTTAGGCCTGTGTTCGACCCACATCCCGTATCCAGCCCAGGGCCTGCCTTTGATACATGCAAACAGGCTGCCCAGGGTGTGGGTTCTTTTAACCAACTGGCGCTGCGCAACTGMCTGAATTTCCTGAGTTGCGTGGTGACCRAAAATAGGGGCCCTCAGGCCCTCGTTGAGCCTGCSTTCACTTAGGGCGGCCGACGTGCTGCTTCASAGGGCCTGAAAGGGGCTCTGAGGGGCATAASCCTTGCAGAAGATTGTATCTGGGCACAAATCTGATCTTGTGTTGTCTAAGGTGATTGAAAAATGCAGTATGAGTCCTTACAAGGTACTTGGCTATAAATTAGCCAGTGGATTGTTGTTCTTCACATCCAAAGGTGAGCAAAGATTGTGCATCCACAATGTTGAGTCAGKGAAAAATCTGGTGTTGGGGAAGTGTGACATCGCTGAGGGTCACTTTGGATGGAGAAAGACTTGACAATGYGCTCTTTGTAAATGTATCTGCGGGCCGSCACCATATAAGATTGCACTAAGTGCAAAATAGATGTCTTGTCTATCTTTCAACGCAATAAGACAAGGATTGAGGCAGCATTGGGTCGCCTCCAKCCCTTGCCCGTTCCATCAGGTCTAGGTCGGTCTATCTATCTGTATCGACTTCATGGATACAGACGTCATGAGTAGGAATGGGAATATTACCCCAGTTATGTCTATCATGGACGGGTTCAATAAATATGCGAAAATTTGTGCCCTTGCCCACCACAGGAAAGAGTGAATTAGTTGTAGATAAGATTTTTATGCACTGGGTTGCTGAGTACGGGCACTCTTGTACTTTAGTTAGTGATAGGGATGTTAGGTTTACCGAAGAGCAGTGGAAGCAACTGTAGAAGTCGTATGGAACACAACTCATTATGTCCCCAGGGAGACACCCTGAGACCAATGGTCAAGTCGAGACACCCTAAAACCAATGGTGAAGTTGAGCAGATCCACAAAGTGTTGCGACAGACTCTACAGATATGTGTTAGACCTGATCAAGCCGACTAGGATGAAAACCTATCCAAAGTAAGCTCAGCATACAATAACTTTGTTCATACAGCGATGGGTSGCAATCCTCGTCCGGTGTACATGCCATGGGGTGGTAACCTCACAGACCCATTGATCTCCTGAATACCGATCGGAATCATCAGATCTACCAGGGACCCATGAGTATGCACTGATGTACTATGAGGAGGATATCTGGAAGGTGACTGAGAAGATCCACCACGAACAGCAGAAGATGGTTGAGGCTGCGTACAAACAACGCAGGCCAGTAYTGTTCAAGGTGGGAGACTTCGTCTGGGTGAAGTCTAAGGAGTTCACTCCAGAGGAAGGAATCTCTCWGAAACTCCTTCCTAGTACCTACACATCTAGGACCTTGGGAATTACTGTATTGGAAGTAGTAGCRGGAGCAGACRGCGTGAGTTATGTGGTGGATGTGTCCCGGCACCTGAAAACTTACCCTATATTTCATGCRAGCAAACTATTGTCGTTTGTGACAAAAATTGACCAGTTTCCCTCAGTGACACTTAGATCCACCAGAGCACATGATATGGATGGAAGCTACGATGTTGAGCRCGTACAGGAGGAAGCTGAGTTTGCCGCAGGTGGCAGAGGAAGGCCTATGAAGCAATAAACAGTTAAGTTTCAGTCTCAAGATTCCCCATAGGAAGACAGAWGGTWMAMAAACCAGAATTGAGGAAAACTGCACCGTGAAAGAAAACAAAAAGGAACACAGATATACGATGCAGATGAATAAGCCAAATAAATAAATAAATAAATAAATAAATAAATAAATAAATAAATAAACAAATAAATAGATAAACAAATAATGAACAAAGCATCATGCTGTTAGAGACAGATGTCAGTGTTAGTAATTGGAACATGGCGCCAGCCTCTAGGTGCTAGTCAATGTGTGTGCGTGTGTGGACGCACGGGCTACGACTCCTATGAGTGTGTGGAAATTTGAATGGACATTGATATCTGCTGCGTTGTTGAATCATGAGGGGCTGAAATCTCGCCCTATGTTTTGATCGAGAGATTGAAGACAAAATGTCTGTGAATTCCTGTTTGCGGCGAGAGTGGGGACTGCTTGAATTTTCTTATGGCTCATACCAGGGCATTTGTGAACYAGATGGATTGACTGGATTGGAGTCTGAATCTGTCTCCTGCAGGAGTAGGAAGGCAAATAATGAAAGGAATCGGCTTGGCTGTGGGAGGGCCACCCTCCTTGTTCGAGGAAAACAAAACAGACAAGTCATTCTCGGTAATGCGAGTAATTGGATATCCACAGTTGCAGGCATCCTGTGTTCAGAATGACTCCGCGAATGGCTTGGCAAATGACTCAGCAAATGGCTCAGTAAATGGTTCGGCAAATGGCTCAGCAAATGGCTCAGCAAATGGCTCAGCAGATGGCTGTGATCAGGACATGGGTCCCGCTGAGATTAGCTGGTAAGTTGGACCAATGGCATTGGAATAGCTTCCTCGTCCCTTGTCTCCCGTCCCTTCCTCCTCCTATTCCCGTCTCTTGCCTTCTTCCTCAGTGCTTGTACACCTTCATCCTCCTCACCCCCTGTTGCCGCTTTTCTGGTGTCCTCCCTTCTCCTTSAGTGTTCCTCCTGGCTTTGTCTGCTTTCATCTTCTCGTAATATAGTGACAGAAATGCCCTCGTGAGGTAATATGATGTAGAGGTAATTAAAAGCTGCAGTTGAATTTATTCTACCAGTGGGAGCTATAATTAATCCTTTTAAATTTAAATTTCCTATCCGTACTCCTTCCTTTCACTCGACGTTTCACTCCTTTCACTTCTTTCACTCCTCTCTCTCCTTGTCTTAAAACTACTACTCTTCAATGTCCTTTTCCTTCCCCTCCTGTCCTCCCTCTCCTTTCCCTCCTCGCCAAATTGTGAAGGTCTATTCCTTTCTCTGGAGTGCTTAGTATTGCGGTACTTGCAGCCTCTATAGTTTGCTAATTTAAATCTTGATTCTTTYATCTTTCTGGATGTTCTTTTGAAATCGGTGTGGTCGGACTTCGGTGATGGGGGKTTGTGGGGAGTTGGTTGGGGTGGGCTGGTGACTGTTCGGAGTGTCTGTAATGCTGGCGCTTGTCCTGTTGAATTCGCTCATGAACACGGAATAACGACCCATCGTCTTCGCCATGCGGAAATGGCCTTTTTTACATTCCAGTGGCGAGCACACAGATTATGGTGAGTGGTCCCTGCCGAATGACACTATTACCACCRCCACCAGAAATGRATTTTTAGACGTCATGCTACTCGTCAGAATGTAATAAAATGCGGCCATAATGTTAGGCYTGTGTGCTGACAATGTGGYGTTCCGTTATGAGCTTGGGAGTCCCTTCTGCTATCGCCTGGGTTCATTTGTTGGGCTGTACAAGAATAGATAAGCCGTTGGGCTCGTGCAGGGAATTCAYGGCATACCTTGAAAGTGATGGAACTGGAGGCTTCAGTCATACCGGTTTATCATATAAAACCCAACCTGCAGCATGAAAGTGGGTGTCATTGWAGTCTGTAATGAACAATAATTTCGTAGAAAACGTAAAACTGAGATTTTATCAAAAGGTTCACGGGATTGAGGTGAAAGGATTCACAGTGCAATCCCTGATTTTTCTGCAATATTCTGCTATGTYCCAGTCCTTTTCGGCGGTCCAGTCTTATCCTTGCACTCTGTGGGCTGTTGGTCCAGTCCTGTCCAGTCCAGCAGTCCAGTCAGGCCCGAAAGGCAGATCTGCAATCTGGCTTGGGTACCATGCGGACGTCGGGGAGGTATACCCCAGGGAAACGGGTTCATTCGGACACGTTTCACATTGGTTGCTACTCATGCGCTAAGGCGGAGCACTGGCTGAAGGTTTGAAGTGGGAAGAAGCAAATCATCTTCATCATGCTCACGTTCGCTATGGAAGTCTTCATGGTTGTGTAGATGAGAAGCTCGTAGTTACCAGCTAACATTAGCCGTTTGTGATACGCCGACTTGCGGATGGTTCCAGTTCCGTCCGTACAGGCCCCTACAAACCCATCTAACGGCCATGGATGCATGGCCCCTGGTTGTAATTGTAGTTTGCCTTTGTTTGTACTGTTTCTCATTTGAATCATTTCACACATATGGTTAATAGGTGGTGTCATTTTCGGCGTGCTGTTGAGTTTTTTTTTTCATTTTTTCTTGCCTGTTTGTTTCTTTGATGTTCGTATTATGAGCCTGCATTGTTTGTTCGTGAAATTTTTGACGACGTTGTTTGTGGTGCTGCGGCAAAGAACACCGAACTTTTGGCCTTCCATTAACCATCTCTCGAAGAATTAAAAAAAACAAAAAAAAAGGAGAAGAAGAAGACAAAGAAGAAATTTTGGTGAAACTAGTCGACCTGGGAATTTCCATGAGCGTGAATCTGAGCGGGAAAGACATACACTTAAACCACCAGTACCTCGGCCAGCCATTTTTTTTCGAACGCGGCCGTTAACGCGCTGCACGGGGCGGGGGGTCATTGGTGAAAGGGCCAGTCGGTGGTGAAATGTCAAAAGAAAAAGAAAAAGAAAAAAAAACTCAACTAGGTTTTTTAGGTTGATGTCGGGGACCGGCCGTGGTCGCGCAGGTGCTTGTGAAATTGTGGGCCTCGCTGCACTACTCTAGACTCTCGAATTCTCGAGAGTGGGACGTGGCTGCACTTAGGGCCTCGCTGCACTACTCTCGAAATGTGCAAAACAAGAGTGAATCTTCCGCTAGAACATGGAAAGATACAACGACATGATTTTTGTCTTTTGTGCATTTCAAGAGTAGTGCAGCGAGGCCCTTACTCTCAATCGGGAAACTCTCGAAACCCGATCGAGAGCTGTCAGAAGGCATGCTATATAGCCACTCTCGAAACGTCCAGAGTCGCCCRCCTGCAAAACACGAATTCACAAGTGTCCTCGGGAGTTGCCCGCCTACCGGCTCGTTTTTCGAGAGTGGACCTCCTGTCCCGGTGGCCAGACTTCGTCCGTAGCGCAGTGGTGCAGCTCTTCTGTCGAGTGGGACAACGCGCAGRGTTTGGAGAGTTCATCAAGTGTAGCAGTTTATAGAGTAAGGGCCTCGCCACAGGCTGTAGAAATGTGCAAAACGAGAATGAACTTCCCGCTACAACATGGCCAGATGCACCTGCCACATTTTTGTCGTTTTTGCGTTTCTACAGGCTGTGTGGCGAGGCCCTAAGTGCAGGGAAGGCGGGTATTTCGAGAGTATAGCCTCAGAGTCTCTGACAACGCTAGACGAACTCTCGAAATATTTCGAGAGTCTAGAGTAGTGCAGTGAGGCCCTGTATCTCACTTGTAAATCGGTTGTTTTCTGTTTTTTTTTTTGCTCCTGTGTTCGTTCATGATGCCCTGCCAGCAAGGCAGGGCGCATCCCGTTATGATGCGTTATCCTCTCCAACGGCCTCCCACAGGGCATACTTGAAGTGGCACACCAAGGGATGTATTCAACCATAATCAGGGCCAAAGCGGTGCATTGTATGTTTTGTCTTCTTTCCCTTYGTAGATTCTGACACGGACGTTATGTGTTTTTTCCTTTTCCTTCGGCTTCTAGTTTCTGGATTTGATTTGTTTTTTTTCTTTTCTTCATCTACTTTCTAGATGCTGGAAAGAGACCGACTGGTATGGGACACAGCACACASAAGGCATGCTCACACTGGCACTCCGCAGAATGTATCCAGCTGTGTTCACGTCCCTATCTCCGAAATGACATTCGGATTCTGGACGGAAGTTTTAATGGTTGACGTTCACGAAAATCCCGAGGGAGGAGCAGAGACGGGTTGGGGGTGCCGCGGCTGGACGGTTAGCGCACTGCTGCGCCGTTCCGAACCGGTACCTGGCTGGGGTCTGTGTTAGGGTCCCCAAGCCACTGCTTCGTCGCCACCTCCGCCATCGCCGACGGAGAGCGAAAACCCTACATGTGCCACCTCCGCCATCGCCGACGGAGAGAGAAAACCCTACATGCGCATTTCTTCACGTGCACCGAGCAATCAGACAGGGTTTTATCGAAGCAGCCACTCAACTACGTTCTGGCAGCCAACAAGTGATAGGTTTAACWAAGTAGAAGAAGCGGACAGCCGAACTCAAGCCAAGTCAACTATAGCCTAGTCCTTGTCAAYGGAACACGCCTACAATGTAGTGGAAGCCTGAGTAGGTACCAAAGGGCTTAATGGTGGCGGTATAGAGGCAAGGGAATTATAACGCGGTTTTAAAGAGAAGAACGACAGAATAGGATGGCGGAGATGGGAGCGGAAGAACCGGTAGCGGCACCCCAGCTACAATTGCCAACGGATTTCTGGGMGATGGAGGATCAAGCCAGGCAATCCATAGGCCGGAGTTATGACGAAGGCGTTATGCAGATTAACCCGAATTTTGGGAAGGTGGTAATTGATGAGAGGGGGAAACCGTTCAGGGTGAATGAGTCATTAGATGCGATCAAGGAAAAATGGTTGAAAGAACGGACRGTCATTATTATTTTCCAGGACGAAGCTCAGAATCTATCGAGAAGGATCAAGGAGGACCTAATTAGGTCATACGAAGATGGTTGGTTTGCCAGGAGGCTATTCAACCCGGAGGTGAGGAGGGGAAGGATCAAGTTTGAAGGCCCGAACGTAGTCTCGTATGTGGTCAAAGCACCGGAGGTAGCTGCGTGGATGGTGCAGAAGGCTGCCACAAAATTGACTTTGAGAGGAGTGGATTATCCGGTGACAAAGCATGGATGACCAAGATGGACTTTAGGAGCTGAAGTTGAAGGATGTGGAGACCAACTTCTGGATCGTAGAGCTGAGAGTCCCCCTATGTGCTTTGTACTATCTCCCGTCGGCAGTAGAAGGAATGATTGCGGGTGTGAAGAACATGCACACCGGAAGCTGACCGGACACGGCCAAAATTGATGAATATAAAATTTGATATGGATCCGGCGGCGCGATTCAGGGTAGACGATACGCTGGCAGTGGAATCTCCGAAGGGAGAGATCTGGAGGGTTGGARGTGGCAACACCGTTCACAGATTGGTGCTGGAAATGTCGTTGGTACTTCCATAAGRAGGACTGCCCTAGAGCTGCCCAGGAAGGTCGCCCAAGGAGACAATGGACGAATTTGCGCCTTCCACGCAAGAACACGTCATCATCAAGTAATGAAGCTGCTACAGCGATCCCGATCAACCCACGTCCTTTGCACCAGCAGCAGGACGTACAGCAACCACCAGTGCAATCAGAGAACCCTCCTTCCTGGAGGCCCCAACAGGGAGCAGGTCCACCCCTCTCAGCATTGCAAGGAGGTTAGGGAGTCCAGGGACCGCAAGGGAATTACGTGCAGTCGACGTACCAGGGGGATTCAGACAGTTACTGSTATCGCAGAGACCGGCCCCCAGCCTTCGCACCTGGCATGTCACCAGACTCCTCCCTTCAWACCACACCCGTCCCATCCCCCGCACTGGCCAGTCCAATCCACCATTGCTCCCTCATATCACCAAGCATATCCAGGTGCGCTCCAACCTCAGTATGCAATTCACTCCCCGTCTCACACGCCCCCCCCTGGGGTGCCTGACCCCACTGACACGCTTCAATCGGAGGGACACAGATCGTTTCTCCACCTGCATCCGGAACTGAGCCATCCGCCGGTGGGAGCTGACTCCTACTGGCTGGATGACAGTAGAAGAGTCACGCAGAGCCGGGGTGCACACGGGTCAGATCTGGGGTTTAGGTATCGACAGGAACAATGTTAGTCGAGAGAGGATACCTACTTCCACGGCCATAGGGGGCACAGTCAAAGGGGCTTGATTCGAAGGAGCAGGTTGTGGAAAAACGGGAGAGAGAGGGACACAAGGAGACCCCCTCCCTTGGGAGCGCAAGGAGGAGTAGGAGTTGCACTTTCAGTATCGTTAAACTTAAGAGTAGTTTTGGGGAGTGAGTTGGTGGGGGACGAATATTCGGAGCCAAGGGAAGAAATGTCGGAATCGTCGACAGGCAGCTCAGGGTCAGCACAGAGAAGACAGCAGCCGCTATCGGATACACARAGTAAACGCGAATATAGAGGTAACCTGGCAAGCGGCTCCCAGGAGATCAGGTATCAAGACAGGGAAAGAGTCGAGAGAAGAATGGTTCCCCTGGTTTGTACGGCTACGAACTCAGGGGCGTTCTTCCTGGGAAAGGCAAGTGCAGAGGGCCGACCATATCTGCCATCAGAAGTGACAGGTAGAACTCCAACGCCGGTAGAGATCATAACACGTACAAAGAATTTTTGTGGAGAGGCCTYTCCTATTAGACTRATCCCAAGATCAACCATGACGAGTGTTATTGTCCAGTTACAGGTGAAGATCTACAAGTTCTACTTCCCCCTGATAGATGCCCGTATTGACTCGGTCACTGCGGATACGCGGTTATTAACTGGGGTACAATTGTTCCAGTTAGATGCTGTCAGGGAACACAGTGCGCATGAGTTGGAAACGATCGAGTTGGCGCCCGGGGTGTCAGCACTGATCCTGTTGCAGGYTAATGAAAAGTTGGCTGATGAAGAGAATCTGCACTCACCTTTTTTGCGAGACTCCTTGGTGGCACCTTGGAGAGGATCCTCAAGATCGGTAGTCTTAGGTAACACATCGAGAGAGAGCCCGATGCCCCGGACCCCCTCAGAAGACAACAGAAGTTGGGGGGATGACTCATCTACAGCACACCACCGCATCCAAGAACAAGTGGATGGAAATCGTCCCCATGGTTAGAGTCAAGCTAGCAACATGGAATGTATGAGGAATGGGAGACACATCAGACAACTTGAAGGGGAAAAGGAGGAGAATCAAGGCGTGGATGTTCATAGAGAAGCTTGATGGGTTGTGCATCCAAGAGTCTAAATTGGATTAGGGGAAGCTTCAGAGCTTGATAGGCTGGTGGGACGGCCCGCAAGTTCTGTCTCTTATACACATCTAGATGTGTATAAGAGACAGGCGCGGGGGTGTGGGGATTATTCTAAAGAAGGACTTTGAAGCGCAAATGATTGACTCAGAGGCGGACCTCTAGGGTAGGTGGGTGTGGATCAGACTACAAATTGCGTAGGAGGACTGGCTTCTGATGTCAATCTATGTGCCATCGGATCTACAACCGAGAGTCGCATTCTTGTAGAACCTGGCCAAAAGGATACCGGCTGCGAGGCACGTGATCTTGGCAGGGGACTGGAATGTGTCCCTGGATGGTGGAAGGCTCCAGAACGGCAGGCGGAAGAGACGCGCAGGCACTACAGGACCTGATGCAAGCCCGGTATCTAGCGGACCCATTTCGGGCCCTGAACCCAGAGTTGTTGGGATACACCTGGTATGTGAATGGGAGAAGGGACAAAACAGAGGTAACTAGGCGTCGGGTAGACTTCTTCCTAGTCTCGAGCTCGACACAACAACGAGTGATAGCAGTCAGACATCAGAGCCAGCCATGCTCAGATCACAAGTCAGTGATTGCGGACTTGGTGATAAGCACCCCAGGGGAGAGGGGAAAGGGTTTTTTCAAGCTGAATGCGTTGAATATGGAGGAACCCGGTATAAGGGATTGGACAACCAAGGAAGAATTCTCCTCTACAGTAGAATGGTGGGACGGAGGGCTGGCTACTATTTTTGGCATGATGAGTGTCGCCTCCCGCATCTTAGCCCGGGACAGAAACAAGGAAGAGGACCGATGTAAGCGGTTGGTGGAAGAAGYGGAATGGCGGATGGAGCAACACCCAATCTCAGAGCAGACGTGGGCKGCAGAGAGAGCGTGCAGATTAGTGGAATGGGAGAAGATTCAGGCAAACAAGCATGCACATTGGGAGGAAACGTTGAAGATCAAGGGAGTCATAGTGCACAATTGACGGACGAAGGAGACATTCCGTAGGTTACTCCCCAGCACCGCTCACCAACAGGTAGTGGAGCTGAACCATCCATTTGACCCAGGAACCAGGCCGGCTGCTGAGCCAGAGGAGATGCTGGAGTATGCAAGACTATACTATGCAGATATCCTGACGACCAGAAGATCAAACGACACCTTGGACTCAGACCTTTCGCAGGAAAGGGATATGTGGCAGCAAACGAATGTACTTCTGACACCATAGGAGAGGCACGGCCTGGATAGGCCAGTGACAATTATAGAAGAGCAAGCACAAACCATCAGGGTAATGGCAGTTGGCAAATCCCCAGGAAGGAACGGGTTGACAATTTAATTCTTGCGCTGTTGTTGGCAATCACTGGGTCGGATGCTTGTGCAAGTTTACAACAAGGTCCTTTTTCAAATATTCAAATACATTAATCAGGAATTCATGGACTTTACTCTCACAGCCAAGAATCCCCGAACATCTCCAATAAAACACCATTGGCGCTCGACCCTTCTGTCCTGCTGCTCAGGCTAAGAGGAGTAACACCTCCCAGTAATCTACTATATGTACTATTACTCGCCTGCAAGAGCGAGCTACCTCAGTACCCAACCGCTGCTACCCACCGAGTAACCGTTGGGCCAAAAGGCGGCGGCGCACCCAAGTGAWAAACAAATGAAGTAGTMTCAAAACAATTTTTTTCTCYCGACAAAATCAAAAAAAAAAAAWAAATCAGAAAATMAAAAAATCAAAAAAAATCTCGAATCTAAATATAAATCTAAAATCTCGTTGCAAGCTCCTCCCCKTCACAGTGCCAGCCTATTTTGGCATGGGCGCCTCTAATTTCTTACGTTGTATTGCATACTGGCCTCTTTTTTTAGTGGGCTCGTCGGTCCTTCCGCTACGCCCTCCTCCACCTTTTCTTTGCTAACAAGGTCCTAACAGGAGACAAGCTGGGGGAGGTGATGACACATGGAGTCATCTCCTTAATGTTAAAAAAAGGGGACAAGGCAAATGTGAGGAATTACCGCCCGATCTCCCTTTTGAACGTGGATTAAAAAATCCTGGCAAAAACGATGGCGTTGCGGTTGAGAAGGATATTACCTAAACTAGTGGAACAGGACCATGGTGCGTTCGTACAGGGCCGGTCAATTTTCCTCAATATTCTGACAGCAATTGAGTTCGTTGAAGTAATACGGACAGAAGATAGGAGCATGGGCGACACTCCTGCTGGATTTCGAGAAGGTATATGATCGAGTAGGTTGGTCGTTTGTGTTGACAACGCTGAGGAAGATGGGGTTTGGGGACGGTTTTTGCAGGTGGGTCGTTGCGATGTACACCGTCGCCTCCTCGTCAATGCAAGTGAACGACCACCTCTCCCGACCATTCCAGCTCACAAGATCCTTACGCCAGGGGTGTCCGCTGGGCCCGTTGCTATTTGTGCTGCAGTTGGAAGTTCTGCTGAACTGCATTCGGAAGCATCCAGAGATAAGAGGGATTCCACTAATGGAAGGGAGGGAGTGCAGATGATTTATTTTTGATCTCAGAGAACTCACTGGTGTCTCTAACAGCGGTGAAAGCGGTGCTTCAGGACTATTCCATACTCTCGGAGGCCCAAGTAAATTGGAATAAATCCTTGTTCATAATCCTAAAAAACTTCTCGCTAGTGGTAGAGTGGGGGATGCACAGGGTGGACTCAGCGAAAGGAGAACGATTTATGGGGGTGCTCATTAGTTTACAACTAATGAGCTCAGTGCAGGGGCTCTTGCTGCAGTAGAGAATTGCAGCAAAGCTCAGACTTTGGGGTTCGGCTTGGCATCTGTCACTGTTCAGACGGGCACTGGTTATAAACATGGCCCTGTTTTCGCTGTTGTGGTTTGTCGGGATTGTAAGGGAGATCGCAAGACCAACATTAACAAAGATCAAAAGGCTGGTCACCAGATTCCTTCAGAAACCCAATGCCAAAGCAGAAGAGGGGTTTCTAGTTAAAGTGGCCCTGGAGCTTATCACGCAAGATAAACTGCGGGGAGGACTGGGAGTGATAGACCACCACCTCAAGAACAAGGTGCAGCTAAGAGCATGGTTGGCAATGGTGGCAATGGTGGAGCGGAGGGAGGATTGGATTGTACTGGGTGAGAGATTGTTGATGGAGGAGTGGCATTTAAGCAGGCCTGGAGATGTGTGGATTTGTTTCTTTATCAGATCCTTTACGAAACGGAGGTTGAAGTCTGAGTTCTAGGAAGCGGTACTCAGAGCCTGGGTGGACCACCCCCCAGACGGAAGAACCCCACCATTCACGAAGGAAGAGGTGCCGAGGCAATGCTTATTTGAGAACCCCATGATCAAGGATCCAGAGGGAAATGAGTTTTTGGCGAACTCAAGCCTGGACTCTTTCGGGAAAATCTGGGTCCAACGTGGGGTGTCGATAATTTTTTATCTCTGGGACTCCCTGCTAGGGACCTGGAGACAAGGAGGGGAAGTGGAGGTAAAGCTACAAGGTCTATGGAACGTGGAAACTAATATGGCAAAGATCGGACATGCCATCCCATGAGAATGGTTGGAGCTACTAGGCCCAGGAGGGATGCATCCTCGGGGCACATGGTATGCTCCAACGGTACCAACTGTTCCCCCCACGGTGTGGAAACTGCAAGGGCTGACGAGGAGTGGATTCAGGGAGGTACAAGAGTGGATAGTTTCTCCCACCAATGGCAGGCTCTGCGAAGGCCCAGAGCAGATAGTTCAGCATTGGAACAACCCCCCTCAGATCCAAGTGATCCAGAAGCGAGACGGGCGTTGGCGTGTAACGCAGATAGAGTGGGTAGGTCCGTCATCGTTGGGTAGCCTCCCTATTGACCCGATAACATGGAGCTTGTCAGAAGGAAGAGCGACTAGAGCGCATCCTCAAGGACTTAACTTGGTGGTCTTCACACCAAGAGAACACCTTAGCAGTCAGGCACCAGAGGACACCAGCCTCGGTAGCGATCGCAAGATGGGGGTCAGTCCTCTTGGAAGACCTCCAAGGAGTAGAGGAAGACTTGAATAAGCTATGGAGGGTGCTCCTAGACCTGCCAAATGTCAAACAGGCAGGTATTCTGTGGATGCTCTCTATCCTGGTCACTTTTTCGGCAGTCTAGCTATGTGGAAGAGGAGTGGAGGTAAGCTTAGGATGCACCCGCTGCAGATGGCCGTTTGAATCTACGCGGCATCTGTGGTGGGAATGCTCGGCATTTGAAAGGTGACCGTACGCAGATAATGAGATCAAGGGGGCGGTCAAGAGAGGGTTGAGACAGGTGATTGTTGTGGATTGGAGGAAGAAAGCCAAGAAAGAAAAAGCCTGTCGCAACTCCCTGTGGTGGTTCCTGAAGACCTGGGCGGTGGACAACCAACTGGCAGGAGTGCACCGGTCTCGTGGTCTGGTCGTCTCTGTTTGGTTGGAACAGTAAGAGTTGGTAGGATAGAATAGTGCTGTAATCAGAGGATAAGGGAGTAGTAAACCTTTGAACCAGGACACTYAGTTCCTTTAGAYGGTCGWTGTGGGYCGTACGGGTAGGGCGGGATGGAGAGTGCCATTCCCCAGAAAGGAATGGGGTTCCTCTCGGCCGGTTGGAGGTCGTGTCCCAGACCGGCGTAGGTTTAGCTTACCTTTAGGAGAGAATATGTCAGGCTAGGTCAGCGTAGGGTAGTATAAGAGTAGGGTTGGAATTGGCAATAACAGTACTGGTTAAACTC
>BFEA01001037.1:252068-266568 GCA_003427395.1 Chara braunii
TTGCGATCGCGACGCTCCGATCCCGATTCCCCCTCCCCTCCCTCTCCTTCCCCAGTCCCACCCTCTCTTTCTTCCTCAATCCCGCCTCCCCCTCCTCCCCCACCCTTGCGACCGCGACGCTGTGACGCGCAACCTCACGCCCTGCGCTGTCTTTCGTTCGGAGTGCTAAAGGTGCGAAAAAGGCCTAGAAAAACAGAAAGATGGGGTGTGCCAAGGATTTTTGGAAATTGAGTGTGGGGACACAGACGGAACTGAAATCCCCCGTGCTGGTCTGATGAAGTAAGTCGATCGTTTTTCTTTTCGTGCGTCGCGAAAAGCGTGCGCGGGTTCGGCGAGAGAGGAGATAGGAATACAAATTCAATCCAGAAAATACTGACGGACATGCCACCGTGCTACCGCCCTTCGTTTGGAACAAAAAGGTTTCGGCACTCTTCGCGTGTCTCGCTTTCGTATCGAGTCCCAACGTCGCCCACTAGTTAGTTCTGAGTCCGACGTGGAGGGTCGCCGTCGGGTGGCTCTTTCTCTATGTTCGTCTTCACTCCGCACACAGTAGTGGAAGCCCCTGGATTCGTAGCGCTCGAGGCGCTGGCACTCGGTACACAAAGTGCGAGGCTAGTGGGGTTCTACTGCCGTCCACGGAATAACGATCAACTCATTGAATGGCAACAATACGGAGTAAGGAGGAAAATGCGTATCGATAATTACAAACCCGGCCTCCACGAACCCCGAATAACGATTTTCCGAAGGAAAATAATATCGTCCACCGATTCGCGCAACAACTTCTCGTACGCCGCGTTGATGTGGGAGGTACGGGAGTCTAGCGCCCGATCGAAGGGCGTTCGTCAGTCCACATGTTAGTCAATCGTAAATATTCCAAGACGTCATCAAAAAGGAAACACAAACACGAACTCTGATCAGTTTTCTTGATCAGGGCGAAGAAAAAGCCTATCCAACTGTCCGGGCCGTGCATTCATCCCAATATCCGATTCGCAACTCCGATGCGGAGCTTCGGGGGGGGGCGGGGGCTTGTTTTCCCTGGGCTATTCTGATGTCCAGATGCTGATGTCATGCAGCATAAGGCAGATGGCATGCGCAATGTATCTAGTACTATGGATCTAAGCACTCTTGCATTCTCGAACAAAGTCCTACCGAAATCAAATCAGGGCACAATCCTTGCATTCATTGTGGAAGGTGCGAAAATGGCATAGGCGCCGAAATCAAAGATGGATCAGGAAATAGTACACACGCATCCACAGTTCACAAGACATAAAGACTGGAACCCTTACTTTTGGGGATTACCCAGGAAACTAATGGAAGAGTTCCGGAAGAAGTTCTTTCGCCCAGAAAAGCACACAGATTCATTCCCATTCATGAGAGGAGAGAGGGAGAGAGATGAGACATCAAGGCACATTGTTTTTCAAAGATATAGAAGAGGGAGAGAGAGATGAGGGAGGAATAGAGGACAACAAGATCTTGAAGGAGGAAGTTCGGCGTCGTCGCCATACACTCACACCAAAAATCGGCAACAACAAAGGCGCATTCGCCGTGAATTCCAATATGGCCCCAGGCCAATCACCACTCAACTCCAATCAGCGATCCTCATACCCGCACCGACGATCCCGGCCGCCRCGTGCTAACTCCCACCRCTGCGATCGTCACCCCRTCGACGCAAACTCGACGCRGCTCRCCCAGACCCCACAGTCCGTCGTGGYGATCCAGCGCGCAACCGGCCAGTCCGTCGTCAGCSCGACAGGACTTTCYRACTCGCATCAAACACTCTACCTAGCCACCGCTTCCCGGAAGCTGGCTTGGGAGTCGAGAACGTAAGAGAGTTTTGCGGGCGCGCTTGCGGATTTTATAGTTGCGAGAAGGGGGATGGAAGAGGGAGAAGGCGAAGGGGAAGTTGAGGAGTAGAAGCAGGAGGAGAAGACTTCGAGAAGATCACGACGAGGAAGCCATGTTCGATCCCCCGTAACTTTCAACCAATCAGATTCATCGCGCAATAGGAAGATCCTATTGTTCTACGCGTCCGATTGGCGAGCGGGAGTTATCGAAGGATCGGCCAGGCTTCGTGCGCGGTATTCAGGGGTTGAGAAGAGAAAAGGCGCGAGAGGTAGTGCAAGACAAGTCCAAGATTCAGATGATCAAGAAAGGGAAATGGGCGCGCAGAAAGCAGAGCGGGAGAGAGGGAGAGAGAGGGAGAAAAACAGTTACGGGGAGGGACGAAGAGGGAGGGGGAAGGAGAAAGGAGCGCGGGAGGGAACGATGCGGGGGACAGAGAGGAGAAAGCTTTGCATGTGGGGGGTCGTCAACAAAAAAAAAGAAAAGGCACCGAAACAGTTACAGCTTGCCTATGTCTGAAACCAATTCAAAATTGAAATCACCATATCCGCGCGCGAAAGGGCGACGCGGGAAAAGAAAGTCCTAAGCCTATTCGTATTCCCACAAAATTCCGAGAGTTTTCCCCGACGCGACCAAGAACATTCACACACAAAAAGGRCACGCCGATGTTYCGCTCATCCCGGAATTCCCAACTGTCGGGCCCAATTCCCAGTGCGCTCGCTAAGGCGCTCGTAATATCCCATGCATTTCTTGAATTGCAAAAACGAAAAAGGCAGAACCYGAGAATCGCAAAAAAAAAGCTTCCACAAGATGGGGGCCCAAATTACTGCGCCCGAAATCAARAAGACGAAACGGGSGTTTTCATGGGGTTGGTATGATAMAGGGAAAATTCAGGCAAAAAGGGGTACGAAAGATAGCACGGGTTCGGGAAGTAGCTCGTCACATATGTTACGTGCAGGGGGTTCCAAAATTATGCGATCTCCTGATTGCATGCCATGGCGGAGGAGGGGAGAGCCAGCATCCAGGTTGATGCCGACTTCAATTGCAATCTCTTTGTGAGTCGGCTGGCTCGTGCTGCTGGAATCGTCGGATGTCGTCYAGGTGACGCCATCATCGTCCGCTGGTTCTCCGTGTGCTCTGCACCCCATCTTGTCGCGACCCGTTGAATCAGAGCGTAAGTTGACGTCATCGTCCATAGCGTGATCTTCGCAAAACTTACTGATTCGTGTCGCCTTTCCCCTGCCAAGTAAGTGAAGAGAAAAGTGAAGAAAAAAAGGGGGGGGGGGRGGGGTAGTCCTACTATTGGGTTCTACCACCTAGTTGGAATGGGCCAGTAAAGGCGGTACATGGAGGAGAGTTTGCGGTAGAAGGAGGAGAGGGTGCGGAGGAGCGCTGCGCGAAAGAAGTCGTAGTGGCGACGGGCGGGGATTGTCCCCGTGGCTACGCAGTAGACTTCTACTACGTTGCATCGCTCCCACGCGGCACTGAACAACAGGATATGCCAGCARAATGTGGGGGCAGCGGGTTGAAGGGATGGGTGGGGATAGACGGTAGCGAGTAGACGGGTAGAGTARAAATCGCGGAAGAGATGGGGAAGGGAGGGGTGGCGGGGGAAGGCGACGGGGGTGCGGATCTGTTCGAGGGTGAGAAAATCAAGGGGACAGCGGGATAACGTCCGAGGACGAAGACCTATCGGCCGCATCGGTACGTGGGCGAACTGGGGGACGGGTGGGGCTGGAGGAAGAGGGGGATCGACTCCATCTCCGTCGCGCGGCACTTGGGGTGGCGGCTGCTGAGTCGCCATCTTCTGGCTTCGGTGGTTCCAGATCCCTGGTTGGATCGTTCCCGATGCGCAGGCTTGCTCCGCTGGCGAATTCTAGCTGGCGTTTCCGGTGGCGATCTCTTCTCGCCTGCGCGCCGCCTCAGGATCTTCCGCCTCCGTGCCCGTACGCGTTGCTTCCTCTGGCAGGGCTTCCCACTCAGATCCGGTTTCTTCTCCCTCCTCTTCTTCTTCTYCCTGCTCTCCCTCACTATACTCGCTATAGCTTCCTTCTACCGATGTTTCCTCGTCGTCGTCTTCCTCGTCGTCGTCAATCACCACCACCTCCTCTCTCGGATAAAACACGCGATCAATGATACCGTACGACTGCAGATACTCCTGTCGTGACGGTAACGTATCTTCGTCCCCAGGTTCCTCCAAGCACGCACTCCACTGAAGGTACGGGTCCAATGACCGTGTGATGACGTGCGGGGCAGGGCTGTCGTCACTTTGCAAGACGATGTCGGACGAGAGATCGTCCGCTAATTGGACGATCGGCGCGATGAGCTCCTGCGCAATCAACTGGCGGCGGCCCGGCCGGACCGATCCAAAAAGAAAGTCGAGAAGATCGCCCTCTCCGTTGGTCTTCCAAGCTTGTATGATCAGCAGCTCCAAAATTTCGATCCATGCAGGATGCTCGCTGGTCTGCGTCCACGTCACCTGTACTCGAGTTAGACACAGGGACAGTTCGATAAAGGTGTCGCGCCAAAGTCGCCAATGCCCAGGATTAAGAAGCGGGACGGAAAGGGGATCGAATGAGAAGAAAAGAGACGGGTGAAGATCAGACTGCCAGAAGGTGGGGAAAAGAAAGGGGAGACCAAAGATGGAGAGAGGGGCGAGAGGAACGGCGTGGTTCGTTGGGGGCGTGGAAAAGGGACGAGGGGGGAAATCACAATCACCGGCTTGCACGGGGAGCGGCGGATCTCGCCAAGCTCCAGAGCAAAGGTCGGAATGAGATTGTGCCCTAGTCGGGCAAGTCCGTGCTGCCACACGTTGGACACCTGCTCCGTCCACTCTCGCAGCGAGGCCAAGATCGTGATATGCCGTCGGGGATTGACCGTACTGATGTCACCGCTGAACGCCGCAATCGTGGTGACGTGGCTCGTTCCGGGAGCCGCTCGCCGATGAACTGCTATTACTTCTGCCAATACCACTGCCTGCGGACTGCCTCGAATCGAAACGCGGCAGCGGCACACCCACCCACGTCGCAGAAGAACTGCGCCAGACGCCGAAGATCCGTACTAAGCCGTGGATGACGAACTTGCCAAATTTTCGAGATGGGGCCACGTGATTGCAACAGCGTCCGCTCCGTGATGAAGCTCATGGTGAGGACGGGGAGGAAGACGAAGGGCAGGAGGGAGAGAGTGGAGAGAGCGTTAGATCGTCGTCGTTCTCCTTGCTTTCGGACGAGGGAGAGGGGGGAAGATCGGAGGGAGGAGGAGGACGAAGGTAGGAGGTATGACGGACGATCGGGACAGAGCTATGGCTGGCACTCGCTTCGGGGGCTATGCGCACCGTGCTTGCGCCGTTTGGGCTGAGCTCGACAACGCGAAAACAGCCAGAGAACTTGGGAGCGAGTTTCCGGTCGCGTGCACATTTACGCACCTGCACTAGGTCCCCTAATTTATATTGATGTTGGGGCCCAGCATTTCCGTTTCGGGCCTCGTAGCTTCGGACCTGCCTTCCRTGGGCTAGATCGGTCATCCTTTGTCTTTTTCTGGCTAGCTTCGGGACAGCCCATTCCATTAAATCGGTGTACCTTTTGGCCTTGGCCTTGAGGGCTGCATGCGTGTCTCTACCCCCTACTTCGATAATTTTCGAGTTACCCCGGTAATCGACACAAGGGAGGCTATTAGTACGAAGCTGAAAGAGGGTGAACCCCGTGGACTCATGAGGGGTGGCCCGGTGAATTCCGACGATTTGATATACGATCTCGGGCCACGGACGCGTGTCACRCGCCGCTAAGTTCCTGCGAAGGGCGATTTTAATCATACAGTTGGCGTTTTCCGCCAGCCCGTTCGACTGAGASACGTGGGGTGCCGTATGTCGGAGCGTGACGCCCCTTCGCGTGAGCAGTTCCTCTACTTCTCCCTTAAACTCGGACCCATTGTCGGTTAGAATTTATTCTGTATCTAGATGGGTATAGAGGAACCGATCGATGTACGTGGCTATTTCTGCGGCCTTTCGGGTCTTACAGGGATAGACCTCGATGTACTTGGAAAAATGGTCTATTAATACKAAAAGGATAGAATATTCACAGCGGTTTGGGCCAGGTGGCACGTCGATATCTGTTGTGTCCATACTGACTTGCTGGAAAGGGCGTTCTACTTCCGTTGGTACTATCGTGTTCGGTCCCCGTATTGGGGCGCGATCAGCGGCACAGACCAGACAGTTGGCGACAATGTATCTGAAATCATCTCGTATCGCGAAATGAGCGGCCTGTTCTTCGTGAGCCGATTGGATCCAATCATATCTTTGGAATGGATGGGGAACCGTCAACCACGAACCTGATCCGTCAGTTTTACGCTTCTTCAGAAAACCGTTGATCCACCGGTAGTCCCGAGATCTCTCGGTTGCCCTACGTCTGTCATGTTTGGTGAGGTGACCCAATGATAATCCCGTTAATTTTGCCAATAAAATTTTATGCATCCAAACCTTTGCTCGTCGGTATTTTAGTCGTATTCGGGGCCGTCCGTACGGGCGGCCTCGAATCGAACCTCCATGGGGAGTTTGTTCGTTCTACACAGGGGGCACCTCCATTCCTTGGTACTCGTCCGATATCGAACGCAAGCCCCGTGCTCACGATGGACACACGTGGCACATTCTACCCAATCGACAAACCCAGTTTTGAAAGGATGACAATCGACCCCATAAACCCGTGCAATACACGTACAAAAATATCAGAATTTATCGGGGAGGGTGGCAAAGAAAGCGGATGAGGTGAGAGGGGCAGAATTAGTAAGAGAAGAAGGGGTTGCGGAGAYAGGGGGGSTRGTCATGATGACAGAGAGAGAGAGATGGGACTGAGTTGCCGGGGGGGGGCAGGATAGAAATCGGTCCTCGTGTCACTTACTCCTTCGACAATATCTCCACTTGACCGTACCGAGGTCCGACTTCCTTGTCTGGTTCGTTCCACGGAATCACTTCCTCACTCTTCGGAACTTTCTCAGGTCGGTGYAGCCGTGTCAGCCCGTCCGCATTCCCGTGTCTCTCGTGCTTCCCTTGACGAATGTCAAAGTCCATGTTCTGCAGCACCGTTGCCTATCGCCCGATCATACCAGAGTAATCCTTCGATTTCTTCAGAGCCAACAGGGGCTCATGATCGGTTACCAAGGTGAACTTCCGCTCGTACAGGTAAGCGCGAAAGTGACTGATTCCCCAGAGCGCCGCGTAGCATTCTCCTGTTGGAGCGGCGTAGTTGTGCTTGTAGGCGGGCACCGATTTGGACGCGTATTCCACCACGCACTCAAGTCCGCTCGGTCCCACCTGGGCCAGGATCATCGAAATTGCCTTCGGCTGCCAGTCAGTAATGAGGATGAAAGGCTTTTCGGGATCCGGTCTTATWAGGACCGGGGCCGAAATGAGAGCGGCCTTGAGTTTCGAAAACGCTTGATCACACTCCGACGTCCTGATCAACGACTGATCTTTGTGCAGCAGATTCGTGAGGGGTCCCGCAATCGTCGCGAAACCCTTGATAAACCTTCGGTAGTACAAGGCCAGGCCCAAAAAGGTGCGAACTTGTGTAATAGTCGACGGCACCGGCGCATCTCTTATAGCTTCCACCTTCTGCGGCTCCGGTCTGAGTCCCTGGTCTGTTACCACGTGTCCTAGAAAGGAAATGGTGGTAAGAAAGAACTGGCACTTCTCGAACACCACCTTGAAGCCAGCATCTCGTAACGCATGTAGTGCCCATTCGATGTGTTGCACGTGTCCCTCGTAGGAACTTGAATACACGAGAATATCATCCATGTACACAATCACACAGTAGTTAATGATGCTCTGCGCCAAACGAGTTTTCCGCACGAAATTATGAAAAACCATATTCATGGCTCGCTGAAAGGTCGCGGGAGCGTTGCAGATACCCATCGGACATCGAATCCACTGCCACGTACCTTCGAAGAGCACAAACGCAGTCTTCGGGCGATCTTCTTCTCGGACAAGAAGATGATGGAACCCATGACGAACATCAAACTTACTGAAAAATCGAGCACTCCCGATCGCATCCAACAACTCATCAATCCGGGGGAGGGGGTAGACATCTTTGATCGTTATATCAACTTTCAGGTAATCAATGCAAATGTGAATCCCTCCGGCCTTTTTAGGTACAATTACTACGGGAAAAGACCATGGACCTATAGCAGGTTCAATCCATCCATTAGCTTCGAACTCCTTGATCCGCTGAAAARCGGCYGCTCGTTGAGCTGGTGAGTATCGGTAAGGAACGCARCTAATGGGTGGATGATCCCCTGTGAGAATGGCATGTTCAATTACGTTAGTTAGGCCAATATCATTATCGTGTACACTCAATACTTCCACGTAACCATTCAACACATCAATTAACGAATTTCGGAATTTTGTGGGGATGTGGCTCAGCGGAGTGATTGTCGATTGCCCCGAAATCTGAACGGGGATGTCGATCCAATCACCCGGCCGTTCTTGTCGATCATGGGCGCTGGAGAAAACAGAGCTATTGGTGCGAACAGGGAAAACAGTTGCAATCATTTGTGACTCGGCAGGGTTGATCATTTCGGTTTCCTTCGCTTCGACATCAGTCTCAGAATCGGCCTTAAGCTTTTTCCACAGTTAGTCCAGTGAGATCCGTCATCTCCTGCATCAGATCAGGTACGTCACCTATCGGTGCTTCCGCTTCTTGTTTAATCAGAGTGATGGCCGCCCCCGTCGTTAGTAGCGGTCTGGGCGGGAAAACAAAAACATCTAAGTATTGTTCCATTTGCTGATAACGCGTTCGTAAGGAAGGCGCTCCCTCGTATAAGGTGCGAGGGGGTTCCAAATCATCGGTCAGGTCAGATACTTGTGATATGGGTTCCCCGAGGAGGACTGAAGGGCTGATCTGGGTTTTTGGAGGCGCAATCGCGCTATCTCCTGAATCCACGTGGAAGCTTCGGGCAGTGTTGGGACACACTCGAAATTCTTTAGGAGTTTCATGCTCGAAAAGTTCGACCAGGTGCTTCCATTCATCTTCACTAGGCATCTCTTCTTCGTACTCTTTTTCCCTGATTCCGCTACCGATGTTCGAGGAAGAATACTCCTCGGGATCAAGGCATCGAATCATCCCTATTTGGGCTGAGTTGGAAATTCGTTTTATCGTTCGAGTGGAAATCCGCAAGGGAACAGTTTGAGGCTTTCCCCCAGTTTGCGTGAGAACTAGTTGCTTTGAGTCAAAATGCAAACGGTCACCCACTGCCATTGCCCAAGGTAATCCTAATAGCACAAAATAGGAGCGCACATCTATCACAAGCACATTAACGAGAACATGTACTCGTCCGCCCTTTACAACCACGTTCTCAATAATGCCCACAATGTTCATTGCTTCCTCGTCAGAAGAGACATAATGGTCTTTGCCGGATTGAGGAAGAATGGATCCGAGTCGTCCCGTCTTTCTGACGGTTTCTAATGATATGGCTACTGCGAACGACCCTGTATCAATAAGGGCGTTAAACGGTTTGCCCCAAACTTCACAATCACATTCCGCGCTTTTCCACAACACTGGACGAGCTCGTACAAAGTGATATTTTTCTGCTAACGAAATCGCAGCTACTCGCGCTACTTCAGGTTCAGGTTCCCCGGTTTCAGGCTCAGAAGGTGCAGCGTCCTCGCCTCCTTCCTTCTTCTTCAACATTTGCTGTATGTGCTGATGGGTAAAGCGCTTTTGATTTTTCTGGCAATGCTGCAAAAGTTTATTGTTTGCCGCTTCAGATATGGTGAGCAGATGTCCCACCGGGATCGGAACACGGATATCCAATTGCTTGAGCGCTCATAACACATCAATTTCCCCCGTCCGAAACTGTGGGCCGGCATTAGATTCGCGATCGACCCATTCGAGATCATCATAGGCCGATCGGATTGCTCCGATCATGCCTGCTAGGTGAAGGTACTCAAGTGGATCGACCATGTCAGCAGCGTCAGAGGAAGAAGCTCCCGAGGTCGACGCCGTTGCCATCGAGGGGGAGGGCTGCTCGGGGGCATATGCCACAAGTTCCCCGCTTTGGGCCGTATCCATTAATGCGGCCACTCGTCCTTGGCTCAGTGCTACGGGGGCCACAGCTGGAGGGGTTTGATTACGTTTCGGCTGCGGACAGTCCCGGGCGAAGTGTCYAGGCTGTTTGCRGTTAAAACACTCGACCTTCCCGGCTGGATTAGCCTGGTGAGGGAACTGAGGTGCSTACCCAGGTGCAGGAGGGGCAGGTAAGAGTGGAAAGGACRCGGGGGCAGGTCGAGCAGGAACTGGGGTAGGCTTGATTAGCCTGCTCATTATCTGTTCCATCCGCTCCATGTGAGCTGCCTRCATTTGGATCAAGTTACTCATCCATTCGGATTGTTTGGTGGTGGCGGTATGGATCATCTGCGCCAGATGTAGGTTCGTTACGGCCGGAGAGGGGGAGTCACAAGAAGTTCGGTTCTTAACCGTCGCTATTGGTTGATTCAGCGGGGGAGGGGAAGAAAAAGCCGATGGGATATCAGAACCGGTTCCGTCAGGTGGGTCGTGGGGATAAAACCGCTCCCCCGTCTTAACGATGATTGCCGTTTAGCTGCTACATCCTGTATCGTATCTGTGATATCTTTGTTTCCCTGACTGATGTATTTCTTCGTATCAGCCAGGTCTAACTCAAGTGCTTTTGTGATGATAGCGGACAACTGATGTGCTTTAGGWGGAACCTTTTTCTGTAACTTCCCTTTCAACGTCGGACTTCGCAGATGATCGATAAACAGATCCCGGGCGGATTTCTCATCTCGCCAAGATTTGTCCAAAGTGGTTTGAAATCGATCTACGAAGTCGGGCAATAGCTCACCTGGTCCTTGTGGTCGGGTTTTGAGTACATGCCAGGCGGCATCTTCGCTAACCGTGTCGAATCGAGCCAAGAACGCTTGTTTGAAGGCATTCCAATCGACCCACATGTGTTTTCTGAACCAGTCATGTGCGGTGTTGCGAAGTAACAAGGTAAGAACGCGAGGAAGAATCCTCGCGCTGTATCCTTGGGCTTCGACAGCTTCCAACCAAGCTTCGGGATGGGTATGATTAGGAAAAAAGGGAAAGGGAGCGGAGATGCTAACAACCACTCTATTACCGTCTGCCATTGGCATGGCTGGCGGAGCTGCCCTCGATCTAGACCGGGTTACTGGTCGATCTCGACGAGCGGGTTGAGGGCCTCTTCTACCTCTCGCCACCTCGACCAATTTGACTTCACACCGAAACATCTTCCCGGCCTCTCGAACCACTCAGCAGATGCACTCTCGCGAAGACCTGATCTTTGCGCTATGACACATCATGCCTTCGCATTCGACGAGGAGCTTCAGCGACACTTTATCCGGGCATACGAGTCTGATCCGGACTTCGCCACGCTATATGCACARCTATCTTCGGATCTCCTGCCGGCCAGCCACTAGCGCATTGTCGACGGGTACTTGCTCCTCCACTCGAGAGGCAAGGACTTGTTATGTGTCCCACACGATCGCCGTCTTCGGACTCGCCTCCTCGGCGAGTATCATGATTCGCGACTCGCCGGCCATTTCGGAGTCAACCGCACTATTGCACGGCTTCGACAACGATTCTGATAGCCTGACCTCATTACCGATGTCACTCGGTATTGCGACTCTTGCGAAGTTTGCCGACGAAGCAAACCCCGCAACCGCAATCCCTATGGCGAGTTACGCCCGATGCCTATCCCACGGGAACCCGGTCTCTCCATTGCCATGGACGTCACCGGTCCGTTCCCTCGCGACCAGCTCGGGCACGACGGCATCCTCACGGTTGTGGACCGATTGAGTAAGTACGTGCGTTTTCTTCCTTGCAAGTACTACTCCACRGCTCCCGAGCTGGCACGCCTCCTGCACACTGGTTGGATTTGTGGCCACGGTGTACCAGAAGACATTGTCAGCGACTGCGACACTCGTTTCATGTCGGCATTTTCGACTGCTCTCATGTAGGAGTCCGGCACAACAATGAAACCAAGTTCGGCTTGGCATCCGCATACAGACGGGCAGACGGAGCGGGCACATCAGACCGCTCAAATGATGCTTCGTACGCTCATCCGTCCGAACCAGAAAGATTGGGTTGACCGCCTCCCCGACATTGAGTTCGCCTACAACACTTCGGTGCACCCAGCGATCGGCGTGACTCCATTTGAGTTACACCATGGTGGACGGAAAGGCCGTATCTTCGCCGACCTTCTCCTCCCTCGACCAGCCGACATTGACGCCGCTTGCTTTCCCGCTTTTGTCCGGAATTACAGGGAATTGCCTGCTCAAGCCCACGCAAACATGCAAAAGGCTCAAGTCCGCATGCAGCAGCAAGCCAACAGGCGTCGCGTGCAATGTCCCATCCGCGCAGGTGATCTAGTTTGGGTCTCCGCGGAAGAGTTTGCACTGGAACAGGACGTTTCACGCAAACGGCTTCCCAAGTGGTTTGGACCTTGGTCGGTGACATCAGCCGCGGGCGGTGAGCCCGATGGCCCTTCATTTGTGATCAACATTCCCAAGCATCTGACGGTCCATCCAGTCTTTCACGCGTCGAAGCTGGCAACATATACACCAGCTAAGAGCGACGACTTCCCGGGCCGACGATCGCAGGACCCTCCATCTATGGATGGTCATCAGGAGGTTGACCGTGTCATCTCGGATCGCAAGTGCGGCAGCAAGCCGCGCCAGTACAAAGTTACATTCAGAGCATGCGATCCCGATGACACTCGGTGGATTTCAGGAGCAGATTTGAAAGCATCTGCACCGCTGATCTACACTCACTACGAGCGACAGAGGTTAGCCAAGGGACCTCCACGACCTGCCACTCCCACCCGGACTGTGGTCCCTCCCTCAGACAGACAGCTGCGCCCTCGCAGGTAAGCTCGGTCTTTCAAGGAGGGGGGGGTGTGGCATACTGCGTAGCCACATGGGCCCTGCAGGGCCCATCCCGAACTTTCAGCCTAAAAGCCTAAAACTTAGGGCTTACAGGCCCCGGTCGTTTCAGCCTGAATGCTGAAATACGAGGGCYTGCAGGCCCTATTCCGTTTCAGCCTATTTCTGGGCCTTTCAGGCCCAKAGGTTTTTCAGCCTGAAACGGAGGGCCATTTTCAGGCCCTCGTTGTTTCAACCGCCCCTAAGACTCAGGCACAAAAGCAGGGTTTCGGGAACAGGCCAGCAATAGCCTGTTCCCCACGCCAGCTCGAGCAGGAGCTGCAGCTGCAGCCACTGCCTCTGTTCGGCATTGGCAAGAGCAGCCTCCTGGACTGCTCGCCTGCAGTCAGGAGGCAACCGAGAAGTACATAGGCAGTTCCCATGCACTTCAAGGTAGGTAGTTGTCAGAGGCACGAGTAGTCTTCAGGATTCGGCCGCAGCACTCAGGAGGAGCGCTGCAGTAGTCTTCAGCGCTAGGCAGTAGTGGTAGCGCTAGTAGTAGTCTTCGGCGCTGGGCGCCCATAGCCATAGCTGTAGTCTTCAGCGCTGGGCGCTATAGGGATAGGGTAGCAGTATCGGAAAGAGAGACACTGGTGGAGGCCAGTGGTACTTACCTGTGGCGCCATCGCTCCAGCTCCATCTTCGGCGTACCTGCATCAAGACGCCAGCTTTACAGGTTAGTACTGGACTGAGAGAGAGAGAGAGACCTTCTTCTTCCTCTTCTAAGTCCACCATCTCTTCTTCCCCTCTYGCTGCCTACTTCTCAGTATCTATGGACTACGAGAGAGAGCTTTGACATGAGACTCGACGACATTGGATTCAGACTTGACTTCGGGATTCAGACATTCGATGAGGATTATTTGGGACCTGTGCGCAGACTTGGCGTTGACGACATCTCCCATCTTCTCCTCCCCTCTGTCTCTTCCCCTCCTCTTCGTCTGTGTATGACTGGGACTGGCGCTATCTGTTGTGTGTGAGCGCCAGCCCCTTCACACCATTGTACGATGATGATGTATGTCGAGACTGCATTGCAACATTGATTGTGTCGGATCATTGGTATCTAAAGTCTTCCGTTTCGCCATTTGTACTTTGTACGAGAGGTCGGTTCTTGTTCTGTCTTGCACGATACAGCATGCAACAGTTGCTCATCACAGGTTAGATGTTAGATGTTAGATGTTAGATGTTAGATGTTACATGTCAGATGTTAGATGTCAGATGTTAGATGCTAGCTGTTAGAGTGGCATGACGCCTTGTGTCTGTGTTTATGGTGTTGTGTGTTGGGCGCGCGCATTGAGTATCGAGTGTGTGTTTCAATCAAACTTCGAACTTCTTCATTGTTGTATCATAAGGGCTTGATTCTCACCCTGTTACTTGGTTCAAGCGTGAAGGCCGACTGCGTGTGAATCTTTGCTTGAGTGAATGGGCTCATTGCTGATAATTATTATGCAAAAGTGGGGAAAATCGCCTTATTCTGAGCATAAGGCCGCGAAAATGAGGAGCACACGGAGTCCTGGGCACTCCTCTTTTTTTTTTCCCCCTTCTTTAATTGAGTCCTGGGGATTCGCTATAATGGTCATTTTCCCCAGTTTCTCACATCTTAATTTCTTGAAAATTTAATAAAATCTCGATCGTAATATAGAGCTTTGCCATAGTACTGGGATGTTGGAGAGAGTAGTCATTTTTCTCATTCAAGGTGTCGGTTCCTGACTT
>BFEA01001038.1:105482-133182 GCA_003427395.1 Chara braunii
TCTCTCGCTTTCTCTCCTTAGTAGGAGCGAATCGGTGCGCTTCCCTTGCTTAAAAGAACTTCTTCCGGAACTCTTCCATTAGTTTCCTTGGTAATCCTCCTACGCAAGGAMCCCGCCTTCTTGTCTTGTGAACGGTGGATGTGTGTGTACTATGCAATACGACCCATCTTTTCCGATGCATGTTTCATTTTCGCACCTTCTACAGTGAACGCATGTATGGAAATGTGCGACTCTTTTTCGTGTGGATTAGACGATCGTCATGAAATTTTGTTCGAGAATGCAAAAGTGTTTAGATCTGTAGCTCTGAAAGAGCTGCGCATGCCGTCTTCCTTATGCTGCACGGCATCAGCAACCGAATCACACGCCTCGTTGGCTCGCTAAACCCGAGCGACGAATAGATCTCTCGGCTATATGCATGCTTTAAGCTGAGGAGGCACTTTCTTTTCACTCTCTCTCTCATATCGAAAGGGATTGATTGTAAGTTGCGCAAGCATTTTTCTTCCCTTGATGACCTCTCAAGGTCTTTGCAATTGATTGATATGTGGACTTACCAGTACCCTCCGATCAGGCGCCAACCTCGAGTATCCCCATTCCGACACGGCCTTTTCCCTATAACGAGGAAAGGACACGTGTATGTGAGTGGGACGTACGAGAAGCCGTCGCATGAATCATCGGACACTACTTCTTCCCTCCCGAAAATCGTTGTTCTGGATTTGTAGATGCGGGCTTTGTCATTATCGATACCCACTTCCCACCCTACTCGATACTGCTCTCATTTAACGAATTGATCGTCATTCCGTGGACGGCGGTAGCGCCTCATTGGCCTCGAACCTTGTGCACTGAGTGCCTGTGTTTCGATCGCTACGAATCGAAAGGCTTTCACTACCAGATATGGAGTGAAGACGAGCACAAGGAGAGAGCCACACGGCTGAGACCATCCACGTCACACTCGGAACTAACCAGCGAACGACGACGAGACTTGATACGAAAACGGGACACGCGAAGCGTGCCAAAGCCTTTCCGTTCTAAACGACGGGCCGTAGCCCGGTGGGAAGCGCGACAATATTTTTTGGATTGAATTTGGATTCTTCCCTCCTCCCGCCTTGTCGGCGCGCGAAAAACGATCGACTTGTTTCATCGGACCTACACGGGGGATTTCAGTTTCGTCTGTGTCCCCACACTCAATTTTTAAAAATCCTAGGCACACCCCATCTTGCTGTTTTTCTGGGCCTCTTTCCGCATGCCTAACAGTCCGAACGGAAGACAACACAGGGCGTGAGGTTGGTATCGGAGCCGACACGTGTCGGTTCTGATGATAGTAAGTCGAACTGGCGAGAGGTAAGAGAGACCCTCAACTAGCTCGTCGAGATCGCCCCGTAACCAGGTCTCTGTCTAGTACGGCTGCGCCAGCAATACCAATGGTGGACGGTACTAGGGTGATCGTTAGCATCCCTGCCCCCTTCCCCTTCTTCCCTAACCATACCCATCCCGAGGCTTAGCTGGAAGCTGTCGAAGCTCAGAACTACAGCGCGGCCAATCTCTCTCGTGTTCTGACACTACTACTTCGCAACACCTCACATGACTGGTTTAGAAAACATACGTGGGTAGATTGGGATACTTTCAAGCGAGCATTCTTGACTCGATTCGATACGGTTAGTGAAGATGCTGCCTGGTACGTACTCAAAAATTGACCCCAAGGACCAGGGGAACTGTTACCTGATTTCGTTGATCGGTTTCAAACCACATTGGACAAATCCGAGCGAGACGAGAAATCCGCTCGGGACCTATTCGTCGATCACCTCCGAAGTCCGACACTGAAAGGGAAGTTACAGAAAAAGGTTCCGCCAAAAACCCACCCGTTAGCGACTATCATAACTAAAGCTTCGGAACTAGACCTGCCTGATACGAAAAAGTACATCAGCCAAGGAGACGAAGACATTACGGATACCATACGGGATGTAATGGCTAAAAGACGATCATGGTTGCACGCGGTCGAATGGTTTTATCCCCGCCCCGATCATAACCTTCCTGGGGGAACCGTTTCCGATATCCCGACTACTTCTCCTCCCTCTCCCCCGGTGAATCAATCGATCACATCTGTTAAAAGCAGAACTTCATCTGAACCGCCCTCGCCGACAGTAACCAATTTGCATCTTGCTCAGATGATTCATACGGCCAGTACCAAGCAGTCCGAATGGATGAGTAACTTGATCCAAATGCAGGCGGCTCACATGGAACGGATGGAAGAGATAATGAGCCTGCTCATTAAGCCTAACCCGGCTCCTGCCCGACCTACCCCTGCATCGTTTCTGCTCTTACATGCTCCGCCTGCTCCAGGATTCGCCCCTCAGTATCCCCATCTAGCTAATCCCGTAGGAAAGATCGAGTGTTTCAACTGCAAACAGCCCGGGCATTTTGCCCGAGACTGTCCGCAGCCGAAATGTCATCAACCTCCCCCTGCTGCGGCCCCTATCACCCTTAATCAAGGACGAGTGGCCGCTTTGATGGACACGGACCAAGGAGGAGAGCTCGTAGTGTATGCTCCAGAACAGCCTTCCTCTTCGGCGATAATAGCGTTGACCTCAGGAGCTTCTTCCTCTGACGCTGCTGACGTGGTCAATCCCCTCGAGTATCTTCAGCTTGCCGGAATGATCGGAGCGATCCGATCGGCCCAAGATGATCTTGAATCGGTCGATCGCGAGTCCAATCCTGGACCGCAGTTTCGGACAGGAGATATTGATGTATTGAAAATGCTCAAGTAATTAGATATTCGTGTACCTATCCCCGTTGGACATCTGCTTACCATATCTGAAGCAGCGAACGATAAACTTCTACAACAATGGGAGAAAAATCAAAACCGCTTTACCTATCAACGCATATAACGGATGTTGAAGAAGAAGGAAGGAAACGAGGAGGTTGCACCTCCCAAGCCTGACACGAAAGAATCCGAAGCCGCACAAATAGCAGCGATCTCTTTAGCAGAAAAAAATCACGTCGTACGAGCTCGGCCGGTATTGTGAAAAAGTGAGGAATGTGACTATGAAGTTTGGGGCAAGCCGTTTAATGCCGTTATTGACATAGGGTCTTCTACCGTGGCCATATCACCGGATACTGTTAAAAAGACGGGACGACTGGGATCCGTTCTTCCTCAATCTGGCAAAGACAATTATGTCTCTGCCGACGAAGAGGCAATGAACATCGTAGGCATTATCGAGAACGTGGCTGTAAAAGTCGGGTGAGTACACGTCCTTGTTAACGCGCTTGTAATAGATGCACGTTCCTATTCTGTGTTATTGGGATTACCTTCGGCGATGGTAGTAGGCGCACGTGTGCATTTCGATTCGAGACAACTAGTACTCACACAAACGAGGGGAAAACCTCAAATTGTTCCTTTGCAAGTTTTCACCCGAACGATGAAGCGGATCCCTAGCCCGACCCAAGTAGGGATGATTCGATGCGTCGATCCCGAGGAATGCTCTCCCTCACGCCTCGGAGATGAAATCAGGGAGCAAGGATACGAAGAAAAGATGCCCAGCGAAGAAGAATGGAGGCACCTGGTCGAACTTTTCGAACGAGAACTTCCCGAGGAATTTCAAGTGTACCCCGACACCACCCGAAGCTTCCACGTGGACGTCGGAGACAGCGCGTGCACGCTTCTGACGACCCGGGTCAGTCCTTCAATCCTCCTTGGGGAACTTATATTGCAAGTTCTCGATCTGGCTGATGATTTGGAAACCCCTCGTACCTCGTACGAGGGAACTCTCTCCTTACGAACACGTTATCAGCAAACGGAACAGTATTTAGACGTTTTTGTTTTTCCACCCCGATTGTTACTAACGACAGGAGTCACCATCGCCTTGATTAAACAAGAGGCGGAAGCACCGGTAAATGATGTACCCAATCTGATGCAAGAAATGACGGATCTAACAGGGCTAACTGTGGAACAAACCTCGGTTGGTTTAGAAACTGACGCTGAAACTAAAGAAACAGAGATGATCAGCCCTGAAGAGTCCCAGATGATAGCAATTGTCTTCTCTGTTTGCACCACTAGTTCCATTTTTTCTAGTGTCCATGATCGACGGGAACGGCCGGTTGATTGGATTGATATGCCCCTTAAGATTTCCGGGGAATCTACAATCACCTTGCCAGGTCACGTCCCTGCAGAACTTCGGAAATCGTTAATTCGTGTGTTAAATGGCTACGAAGAAGTATTGAGCATACACAATAACGACATTGGCTTAACTAATGTGATTGAGCATGCCATTCTCACTGGAGATCATTTACCCATTAGTTCTGCTCCCTACCAATACTCGCCAGCTCAAAGAGCTGCCACTTTTCAGCGGATTAAGGAGTTCGAAGCTAATGGATGAATCCAACCTGCTATAGGTCCGTGGTCTTTTCCCGTAGTAATCGTACCCAAAAAGGCCAGAGGGATTCGTATTTGTATTGATTATCAAAAATTGAATGATATCATGATTGAAGATGTGTACCCCCTCCCCCGGATTGATGAATTGTTGGATGCGATTGGGAGTGCTCGATTTTTTAGCAAGTTTGATGTTCGCCATGGATTTCATCATCTTCTTGTCCGAGAAGAAGATCGTCCGAAAACCGCGTTTGTGCTTTTCGAAGGTACGTGGCAATGGATTCGATGCCCGATGGGTATCTGCAACGCCCCTGCGATTTTTCAGCGGGCCATGAACATGGCTTTTCATAATTTTGTGCGGAAGACTCGCCTGGCGCAGAGCATCATCAACTACTGCGTGATGGTGTACATGGATGACATCTTGGTGTATTCGAGCTCCTACGAGGGACACGTGCAGCACATCGAATGGGCACTGCATGCGTTACGAGACGCAGGTTTCAAGGTGGCGCTTGAGAAGTGTCAGTTTTTCCTCACGTGGTGATAGACAAAGGACTCCAACCTGAGCCGCAAAAGGTGTGGGCTTAGCCCCGCGCCTGTCAAAATTGCCGATGAAGGGTTAAAGAACGTCCGTTGTGGTGTGCAAAGGATACAATTCTTCAGCAGTTTTGAAGTCCTTGCACTTCACACCATCGCAGAAGGTCTTCGCGACGTAGCCAAATTTCTTGACGACCTTGAACTTCCTCTCCATTTCGTCGAGGGAGATCTGTTTGAAGGTGACCACCGTCAGAACAGGGACGATTGCTTCCGGAGGGATGTTGCCCATCGTAATGCATGGCTGCGTGGGCATGTCGCATGGCACCATCGGGATTTTGTTGTCCTTTAACTTCAGGCGGGGATTGAAAAATGCCATCTCCTGTTCCCTTGCCGCTGCCTTGTCCAGCCTTTTCCCTTCCTGGTCTGCTTCCCGCCTTCAGATTCGCTGGATTCTGGAGTGACTTTGTTGGACGACATAGAACGAGTCAAGGAGTGGAGGAAGATGGAGGACAAGAGAATAAAGGAGGCAGAAAGAGCAACTCGCAATTTCTTTCGAGCTGCGGCTTTGGACGAGCCTTTCGCTGATTGGACGGAGGTCAAACATGATGGGTCCACAGACCTGGTCAAGGTGATTCAGGGTGACATGTTGCATTTGTCACAGCTGTTGAAGAAAAAATTGCCGATTTCTCTCGCTATCTTTGACTTTCCCTACGGTTCTTCCTATAAAGGTCATGCACGTGACACGGAGCAATTCCCTGAGCATGACATTGTGGATGTGCTACAGAATGTCAAGTAGGTAACCAGCGCAGCGCTGTGGACAGTCGCTGGTTTTTGCTCTGTGGACATGCTTCCCTCAGTCCGGTCTGTGTTTGCGAAAGTCTGCAATGCTGGCCAAGAGCTTCTCACGTGGTGCAAGCCCAACGTGACAAATCCCGGTGGCCCCAGGCTTGTCAGCGCGACGGAGTTCTGCGTGTTGGGGTACTACAATGTGACGGGGCACCGTGAGATGGCTCATTATAACTTTTCCCCGACCGATCCATGCCACAATTTTCAGCTTTTTGATATAGTCACGCGCAAGTTTGTGCACCTGAGTGACAACTTGGTGTTGTGTTTGTACCAAAAGCCGTACACTCTGTATTCCTGGTTGGTCAGGAAGTTCTCATCTCTCGACGCCACGGTTTTGGACGGCTTCTCTGACTCAGGTACGGGGGCCATTGCCTGCGTTTTGGCAGACAGGAATTGCCTTGTTGTGGAACTAGACAAACGCTATGCACAGGGAATCTGGATGAGACTCCTCACCGACATCGAGGAGACATTAAGAAGAGAAAAGTCGAGAGAGGGAAAGGGCAAGGGGAAGGAACACCAGCAGGATGCGGACATTGAGGTCTCCGGGGACGACGAACCGGTGACACACGAAAAGACCACTGAGAATCAGGAGTCGGTTCCTGGTTGTTTAGCACCGGGACAGTCTACAGTGGAGGCCAGTGTCAGCAGAGAGGCAACAACAGTTGCCCAACAGCAGGGGACGGATGTGGCGCTGCCTGCAGATCAGCAGCAAAGGGCGAATGTACCTTCTACGGCAGAAAAAGTTATGGCCGCTGCCGTTCAGCATGGCGTAAAGAGGGAGGATCTCGGCGCAGCGTGGAAGAGGCGCAAACTGCCAGCGCTGCAGGACGAGCGTGAAAAAGGCGAACTTTCTCATCAGCCGGCAGTCACTGTCGAGACTGGTGAAGTTACGAGATTGTCTGCGGATCCTGAGAGGGAAGACGTCACACAGAGCCAGGATTCCAGCAGAGCCACAGACAATACTCGTGGTTGTAAAAGAAAGATGGGTGGAGAGGAGGTAGTTAGCTCCCAGGGTGGCGTCGTGGTAGGTCTACGCAGCCGCGCACGTTGACTTGCCTAGGTACAGGTCTCTAAACTCTTGTAAGGGCCGGATAATTCTATAACAACTTTTCGTTATAATATTATATATCGTCTGCGCTTTTGCAATTATTTTCAGATCTGTACCTTAGTAGATGTCCTAGCTTTGTCAGTGTGCACATGTCGTTCGGTTGCATTCCGGCAAGAGCCGAGGTAGACCTTGCCAGTAAGTGGCGGTCATGAGCAACCATTCACCCTCAAGAGATTAGATTCTCTTGGAAGGAAAGGKCGAGCACTGTGCACACTTTGTTTCATTTCTYAGGGGGSAGCTAAAAGTTTTGGCATTTGCATATTCCCCTCGTCACTGGTTTGCTAGCTGTCGCTTTTGCCTTGCTTTGAACGCCACCATCCACTACTCTTGCTGTTCAAGTTTTGTCTTCGTTCCTTGCTTTTCTTAATCGTGTGTCCTCTGTTGGTGCTGCTTTTGTGGTTTCTCCGCTGCTGGTAGTGTTTACGTTTTGYCTCTGCTGTTGTATTATAGTCCTATATCGTTTTAAGTCCAGAAACATCGTTGGTTGTTAAAGTCCTACATCGCTGCTGCCATTTCTACTGCTGCTGTGATATAGTTCTATAACTATCGACGCTGTGATATAGTTCTATAATTACCACCACTGCTGCGCTGTAGTCCAAGATCCGTTTTTGTTGCTTTGTTCCCTTGTTTGCACTACTGCTGCTGTAAATTGCTATTTTCACGGCTGTTGTTGTTGCTGCTGTTGCTGTTGCTTCTAATGTTGCTGCTAATCTCATTTTCTTGGCTGCTGTCTAGTGGGCTTTTATCTACTGCTGGCACTGCTGCTGTCGGTAAGCCCATTTCATGTGGTCTTTCATCTGCTGCTGTCGCTAAGCCATGCTCTCGTGATTTTGCTGCTGCCGCAGCTTGGTTGTTCGTGTCACTGGTTTGTTCTTGCCGCCATGCTGATGCTGGGGACATGGAAGTAGCGACTGGTTCGTTACTTCCATCAGTTTATAATAGCTTTTCAGTGAGTTGTTTTGACCAAAAGTGTTTACTTCACGGTCGACAGTAGTTCGTTTTCCTTTCCATAAACTACGATCGGGCCTTTTCTTTGATTCCGCTTTGGTTTTTCGATGTTCGTCTGTTGGTCAAAATAGTTATATTTCCGATTCTTGCCTCTTTCTGTTTTGAGATGCCACTTTTTTGCAGGTAGTGAGATATTTGACAGACACTTCTCAGTCGCCTCTTTTTGGCAGAACTGTACATTGTTTCTGGTGCACATCACACTTTGCAGTACGAGACACTTTCAGTTTTAAGCCATTTTTGCGAGTTGTATTGGGTGTCCTTTTTTTTTTTTTTTTTTAATTATTATTATTATTTTTTTTTTTTACAAGCCAAATAAGAGCAATACAATGAACTCAAATGTCAGTGTTAGCCTCTTCTCGCCACTATCAACAATGTATCCATTGTTGCCCTTCTTGATTGGCGCTCAACGCCTAACACACCACTTCTCAGAACTTATGCTAGCCTACACTACGAGATGCAACCAGGATCAGAGAGCACTGCTAACGGCGGATGCATGACATTGGAGGCAACATGGATAATCAAGCGTCAATTGCCAGTACAACTACCTTTAAGCACATACATGCCATTGTCTAATTTTGACATACTCTATTGGTCCACCTTTGAGAGAAGGCCTTGGAAGTTGGAAGCCAAAATAGCTAGCTTGGCAGATCGCGACCCCGTCAAGCTTGCTTTGTACACAACGATGATTCCGGTCGTTTGCAATGGTTAGATCACATCAGTGACATCAGTGTTAAAAGTATTAGAGAGATGATTGGGGTACGTAAGTTCCAGACAAGAGATCAACCATGGCACAACATCCGTCATATTCAAAAGAAGACTTGAGAACTATCCCAATACTACCTGCACACTATTCATAGGAGAATCTCCTCCACAATGAATGTCAGTGAGTCCTTCTTCATCCCCTAGCCCCCTCTATCGTGGTTCGCCCCCCATCCCCTTAGAAAAATTACTACCCGCACGGGGCACTGAGTGGATTATCCAGGTACCTGTGGCTGAGGTCCTTTTCGGGAGTCCGGTGAGAGGCTGGGATGGCAAGTAGCTTAGGTCCTTCTTCCGTCCCACATCCAACTCTTACAAGGTGGCATCGTTACCCTTATGAGTATACCCTAGCCTAATCTACACAAAAAAAAAACATTCGTCCTAACATTCGGATTTCAAAAGGATCACCGTTCGTCTGCAAATATACGAAACAACCTGGCGAGCTAGCTGAGGAAGAACAATAACAGAGAATTACACAGACAGAGCACGACTCAACAGCACGATCAACCATGCACTCATTCAAAATTTGCACTCCACACAACCATCCATCTACTAGGGCATCGCCGTCTTAGGCGCTTAAGCTGCCCACCATTGTTCATTTTTCCATTACCTCCGACCGCTCCACTTCTCTGTCAGATCTGCTTAAACCCTAAACCCCACGGAAACCCACAAGTCTCTTTTTTGCCTAAAGTCTCGCTTATCCTTCCTTAATCATCTTGGAAGTTAAAACCGTATGTCTAGCCTTCTGTTATTGCTATCATATCTGCTTTTTTTAAGTATCTCTACCCTGACCTACCCAGAAGCAGTATATTTATGGGGCGTGGCTAAGTCACTCTGGACCAAAATTACAGACTCTCCTTTGAATTCCCTGAGAGCGAGGAGACGCTGTTGATAGGAAATGACCCTTCTTTGGTGGGGCCACACTACCAGAAGCGCGCATTCCAATTAATAAGGCAATACGTACTATGGACGATATGGAAGCACAGGTGCGAGCAGGTCATCGACAACAAGCAAATGCACAGGCAAGAAGCGAAGGAGACATTCTACAACCTAATGGAAACAGACATTCGGACGCAATGGAAGGGAATTCGCAAGCAGGTCCAGCAAAACCCAATGCAAGCCAAAGAGTTAACGGATAACTTTCAAAAGAAGGTCTTACTCCAAGGAAACATAGCAACGCTAACTGGGTGTCCTTTTTGTAATCGTTACAAAGACTAAAGGTCTTACTCTAAAGAAACATAGCAACGCTAACTGGGTGTCCTTTTTGTAATCGTTACAAAGACTACTTTGTGTTTCACTTCTGTTTGAGATTCTGCTACCTTCAGAGCTAAAAGTTTACTTGAGCTTCGAACATGACGAGTTTCTTATGTCGGGTTGTCAAAGTTTAGTTGGRCTTCAACCATATCCTCTCAAAATTTTGGATTGTTGGGTTTTCAAAATTTCGACCCCCAACGGGAAATGCTGTGGTTCATCCTGATTTGCATGTGCTCGTTTCCTTCTACAAATATATTTTACTTCACAGACCTGCTGCCCATGTTTGGTCTTCCTCCTCTTGCTCTCGTGGAATGCAAAAATCCCGTCTTGAACATGCCTTGCGGCTTGCGCCAATGTTTCTTTCAGGGGTTGGCTTTCTGGGACAAGTGAGGGGACTCTAAGCTGGGCCTTTGTGGGCCTTGGCATGTTGCTCCCTGTGGATAGAGTACTATATCGGAGCACCTGCAATAAAGTGTTATATCCACTACTGCTGATTTGCGTGCTACCATTGTCATTTCTGGTATGCTCATCTGTTCTCTTGGCGTGTGCTGCAACACCTGTGGTTTCAGGGCTTTTCCCGCAGTGGACACATCGTAGCACCTGTGTTTTTTTTTTTTTTTTTTTTTTTTTTAAAGCAAATAGCATGCTTCATTATATTTAGAACAAAGGAGGCCGAGAATCCCTCCACATCTCAACCCGGAAGACTAGGGCCATTACCCAGATTAGGGTCATGCTGGAAACCGAGTCCAGTGTCCCTTCCTCCTATCAAGGCCCTTCCTCCTATCAAGCTACATGTTATTCCTGAACAAAAACCGAACAGGATTAACAAAAGACAAATAGAAATAAAGGAAAGAACCTTCCAACCAATCCCTAGGTTGCGCTTGGGAGCCGAGAGAACTGACTGTCCTACCCCTAGGTTGCACTTAAGAAGTGATAGGGCTGATTCAGAAGTGAGATATGGAAGAACTGAAACCCGTGCAGAGTGTCCCGACACGCTACTCCCTAAACCTACCTCTATTTTCCTCTGCCTAACTTCTCCCTCCCCTCTCTCTTTCAATCTAACCTCGCCTTAAACCCTGACCTGTCTTACCTGTGCTTTAAAATACCTCTGCAAAACCCGACCCTTGTTGTTTCCTGTTCGATACGTCTATCTTTGAAAGCAATGGAAGCAGGTGTTGCTATCTTCCCTCAAAGCAATACCCTCTTTTGAAAATTCTCCATTAGGTTCTTGGCTTGCATTGGGTTTTGTTGGGCCCGCTTGGGGGTTCCCTTCCTTGCGCCTGAATGTCTGTCTCCGCTAGATTGTAGAATGTCTCCTTCGCTTCTCGCCTGCGCATTTGCTTGTTTCCGATGGCCTGCGGGCATCTGCGCTTCCATATTCTCCACAATACGTATTACCTTAAAAGTTGGAATATGCACTTTCGGTAGTGAGGCCATGCAGTAGGCGGTCCACTTCCTATCAGAAGCGTCTCCTCACCCTCGGGGAAGGGGGAGTCTGTGATTTTAGCCCAGAGCGTCTTGGTCATGTCCCACAGGTATACTGCTTTTGGGCAACAAAGGAGACAGTGACATAAGGTCTCTGGTACTCCTTCTGTACATTGTGTGCAATGTTGAATGGTGGGATCACGGTGGTGTTGACTGCGACGCTCAAGAAGCCACGAGTTGACCGAGTATGCGACGTGGAGGATCAACCAGTGCAAGCTCCTGACTTTACTTGGGAGGATCTGATGCAGGGAGGACCATGGCAATTTTGCCACTTTCTCATTTGGTTTCTGCATTTTCTTCTCCCATCTAAGTGCCAAGGGTTCGGCTAATGGAGATGAGCGCTTCCTGAGTCTGTAACCTAGCTTGGTTGTGTAGTGGAGTATGTTAGTTCTTCTTGTTGTGCCTAGTGAGGCCCCCCTGAGATTCCAGACCCACTCAGCTGGGTCGATCTCCAAATTCTGAATATCTGTTGTTGGACCAAATATCGTGAACTCCTTCATCTCTATCACCCTCACTTTCCTCAGCTGGTCCTTTTTTATGGTGATCTAGGTGCTCATGTCCTTGTCCAACTGGCATGTGTACTGTGGTTCTTTTTCTGTATCGCAGTCTTCTTTGATTTAGGACTGTATCACATCACTTGTCCTTCTAGCATACCTGTGGATGTAGACTTGCGACTTTATTGTAGCATACCTGTCCTTCAATATGCATGAAATCCAAGCTTCAGGCTTGCGGCATATCATTGAGATGAAGTCTTCTTATAATACTTCTGTATTTGGACTGATAGTCCATCATAGCTTTACCTTTTGTACTGACCAGTTTCGCAAACCACATCTTTTCGTGGGACTGGACCAGAAATTGGCAAAAGAAAGCTACATTTGAAGGTCATTTAGTAATTTACGATTGTATGGCGGATCCGGTTCTTCATCCAATGGAGTCACATTTATTTGCAAGTGGCTTTGGCGATGGCACAATCGAAATTTGCGATACGGAACATAAGATTTCCCCTTCCCAAACACTTAGAGATACAGAAGGACTTAGCCACAACGTCAGCATGGAGTCTTAGAGTGGTCAAAATGAGTTGTTTCTGATCACGGACCATCATGATAAGAAAGAAAAGATCGAGGACTACAAGATTTACGAGTTTGCATATCCAAACTAGAAGGACACAAGCACAAGATCAATTCTATGTTTTTTCATCCATACTTGCCCTAAATCTTCAATGTGTCAGAAGATGGAGAAATTAAATTTTGAAGGCAGTCAAACTCTGAGCTGATGTTTTCGTTTTCATTTGGAGTTCGAGGTTTGACGAGCACGAATCCTTGAAGAAACTCTCAAAAGCTCGTGTTTGGAGCGAAGGAGTAGCTCCAGGTTCTTGAGATTAACACAAGGGAGAATCACGTTTCGACATAAGAACTAAAGAAGAAGAACAAGATTGAAGACTTGGAAAGCGAGGTGGTTCGAACTAGGAAAAGAGAGGAAGAGTTGTGGGAGTTTAGACTCAATATAAGAAAGAACTTGATGAAGTGAGAGCAGATCGCTGGGAGAAAGAGAGAATGCAAGCAAGTCAGGCGAAGCAACTAGAGGATGAGGTAAGAGCGCTGAAGTCGAAGAACACAGTGATGGGAGAGAGGCTTGCAAATGCAGAAAGGAGGAATGGAGAGCTGTAGGCCGAGAGGGCAGAGCTTGCAAAAAAGGTCCAACAGCTGCACAGTGAGGTGAAAAACCTCCTTGCATACAAGATAGTACTCGTGGAAAAGCTTGAAAAGTCCACGGAAAAGATTCAGGAGCTGGACATAGAAAGAGTAGCTCTCGTCAAAGATTTTAATAAGAGAATCAGTGAAATAAAACAATAACTGAAAAATGAAGTTGCTTCATCGCACAAAGAAAGTGTGTTCTCTAACGGAGCTCAAAGTGGCTACAAACGACTTCAGCATGAATGTAGGAAGCGGTGATGCGGATCACTGTAAGTCTGTGTACTCTGGAAGCGGTGATGCATTGCGACCTACAGCAACGGATTTTTTTTCAAGAGCTGCTTCTTTTCAGGTCCGAGATCGACCTCCTCCAAGGAAGCTCGCTTTGTGCCTGTCGTCTTTTTGAAACCCTTCTCTACAAACGCTTGCCTCCAGCACTTTAACTTCTCAATCAAGGAGAACTCTCTATAGAACCCAGGGATGCAGCGGTTCAGACAGTCCCTCTTTTCGCAAAAGCTCAAAAATCTTAAGTTGCAGTTTCCAGACCTCTTTGGAGTGCATTGCGACCTACAGCAACGGATCAGTTTTCTTGAGCAGTTTTTTTTCAGGTCTGAGACCGAGCTCCTCCCAACAAGCTTGCTTTGTGCCCGTCGTCTTTTTGAAACCCTTCTCTATAAACGCTTTGTGCCCGTTTTCTTTTTGAAACCCTTCTCTACAAACACTTGCCGCCCTTCGTCTTTTTGAAAGCCTTCTCTACAAACACTTGTTCCCGTCATCTTTTTGAAACCCTTCTCTACAAAAGCTTGTGCCCGTCGTCTTTTTGAAACCCTTCTCTACAAACGTTTGTCGCCCATCGTTTTTTTGAAACCCTTCTCTACAAACGCTTGGTACAGTTATGGTACGGAAGCTTGGGGCCTCAAGCATGTGTCAGATTGAAGCAGCCGACGAGTTTAAGACTAAGGTGGCGGATGTTTTAAGGAGGCTACAATACCCCCATTTATTTACCCCATCGAGAGTCTGTTGTGAAGAGAATTGCCTGGTGTCCTGGAGGGAATTTCTCACAAGAATGAGCTCAGAGAGGCAGTGGAGGGTGGATAAAAAATTTGCCCGTCTCACCTTCAAATATGCTAATGCAATTCTGGCCATGGGCAGTCTTCAAAGCAGATATCGATGTAGGCAGTTGGGATGTCAATCTCACTCCAGATGTTGCCGAGTCGGGTTAAAGGTGTTTCAATGTGGACAGACACGATCGGGACCGGGCCCGACATGATGGAAGATTGTGCAGACATCCTTCCTCTGCCAAAGGGAGTTACACTGAAGGTGGACCTCACAGAGGCAGTAAAGAGGGCATAAGAAAGGTGTGCATCATTGTCGAATATGCTCGTGCAATTCTGGTCATGGACAGTCCTTCAGAAGTTCAGATGTGATTCAGACAGAGAGACTGTAATGTGATTCTTTTTTTTGAAATCCATTTTGCAGCCAAACATAGGAGTTGTGGTACTAAGGACAGACATGAATGGCACTGGCGTTTAGCGCTTTGCTGATCGATATTTTTTCCTGTGCAGTCGTGATTTGATCACAAAGAGCTCTGAGGTATCCACAAACTGGATCTGACTAAAATCTGAGGCAAAGGGAGGCTACAAGCTTTCTGTTCATGAACGATTRATTTTCTCCTAGCCTGTGACGTAYCAATTTTTGTGCTTGAACGAGCTTCCGAAGCCCTGGGTTCTGCTTTTATTTTCTTTTCGATCTCTAGCAGGCTTTSGGTACCTTCTTTTTGGTAGACRAGTGATGCATGGTATCAATGGCYACTAAGGCCCTTCCACTTCAAAATATTTTCGCTTACTCCGAATTCTCAGAATTTTTGTTTTGTTTTTCTTCAAAAATCCATGACCTTACGTAGGAATTATGCGCGTCTTCGCAAGCGCGCTAGGAATTWTGTTTGGCAGTTRGGGACCYCRGAATTTGTCAGCGCACTTCCCGCTGACGTGTCCTTTCTTGTTTATGAGTGTTTCCAAATCCGCCTCAGAAAGCTTGGTGAAATTTCTGTAGGAACTTGAATAGGCGTAGGCTGTGTGTCTTTTTAACGGGGAACAGGGAAATTAAAATCCCGTTGAATCCAATTGAAACTGGAAAAATCCTGTTGAATTCCCGTTAAACCCGAAAATGAGCCACTACCGCGGTTTTCGAGAAAACTGAAATGATGCGCAGAGTCCGGAATACGTGGCCCTAGGCACCTGCGCACTCAACCCCCCCCCCCAAAAAAAAAAAAAAAAAAAACATTCCCCCAACCCCTGAAACCCTTCTCTACAAACGCTTCGACGTCGTTGTCGTGGCAAATATATGGATCTCCTTATAGCGGAAGCCACCCGACGGCTGTGCCCGACGTTTGTAGCTCTGAGACTGACGTATCGACCTTGCGACGCAGAAGGATCTTGTCGGTGTCTCGCATGGACACCGACCGCTTTAAGGTAACAATAATTTTTTCGGGGGTCGGACTGTGACTTAAGGGGGATAAAAACTAGTTTCGGGGGCTTGCACAATTACTTGGGGGTCCGACTCACCGCTGTTAGGATGCAGAAACTATTTTGGGAGAGCGAGCGGGATTTGAGATCGTTGCATATAATTTTGGGGTCTGCACAATTTTGCGGGGGGTACGGTTCACCGCTAAAGGGGTATAAAAAATATTTTGGGGGTCCGACACTTGTTTAAGGGGGGTAGAAGCTGATTTCGGGGGTTGAAACGATGACTTGGAGGGTACGACCGCCATCCCCTTTTCCTCCCTGAAATTATTTTTGGGGTCCGACACTTTGTTAAGGGGGGTACAAGTTATTTTGAGGGTCGGAACGATTTTTCGGGGGGTACAGCCCACCACTAAAGGGATAGAAAATTTATTTTGGGACCTAACCCCCAGGTCATTCTTCGCACCCCAAAATTAATTCTACCCCCTCAAAGTGAGAATCCGACCCCCAATATAATTTTTGGACCCCTATAGCGGTGGGTCCTAACCCCCAAGTCAGTCTTGGCACCCCGAAATTAATTTAACCCCCCCAAAGCTAGATTGTTGGATCGGGCGTCCGGGACCCCCCTGACCGTCTGGGATATCCGACCGGACAGGGTATGTCCGACCTAGCGCAAAAAAAAAAAAATCTCAAAAAAATCTCAAAAAAATCTGAAAAACAATATGTTATGTAACATAACAATACAAGCAACTTTTGCCTTGGAGTTATGTTCAAATTCGCATCCAATCATGAGTTAAAAATCAAAAACCGAAAAAATATATATATTTTTTTTTCGAAAAAAAATAATTGTTTTTCCGGACGACGGGGGTACCGGACGTATGGGGAGACGTCCGGGGGAGACGACCGGCCCCCGGACCATTGGTAACCTAACCCCAAAGGGAGAATCCGAACCCCTATATAATTTTTGCACCCCTATAGCGGTGCGTCCTAACCCCGAGGTCATTCTTCGCACTCCGAAATTAATTTCACCCCCCCAAAGTGGGAATCTGACCCCCTATATAATTTTTGGCTTGGAGTTATGTTCAAATTCGCATCCAATCATGAGTTAAAAATCAAAAACTGAAAAAAAGAAAAATATTTTTTTTTGAAAAAAAAAATTGTTTCTCCGGACGACGGGGGTACCGGATGTATGGGGAGACGTCTGGGGGAGACGACCGGCCCCCGGACCATTGGTAACCTAGCCCCAAAGTGAGAATCCGAACCCCTATATAATTTTTGGACCCCTATAGCGGTGCGTCCTAACCCCGAGGTCATTCTTCGCACCCCGAAATTAATTTCACCCCCCCAAAGTGGGAATCCGAACCCCTATATAATTTTTGGACCCTTATAGGGGTGGGTCCTAATCCCCAGGTCATTCTTTGCATCCCGAAATTAATTTCATCCCCCCAAAGTGAGAATCCGAACCCCTTTATAATTTTTGGACCTCTATAGCGGTGGGTCCTTACCCCCAAGTCATTCTTCACATCCCGAAATTAATTTACCCCCCCCCAAAGTGAATATCCGACCCCCTATATAATTTTTGGACCCCTATAGCGGTGGGTCCTAACCTTCAGGTCATTCTTCGGACCCTGAAATTAATTCCAACCCCCCAAAGTGATAATCCAACCCCCTATATAACTTTTAGACCCCTGTAGCGGTAGGTCGTAACCCCCAGGTCATTCTTCATATCCCGAAATTAATTTCACCCCCCAAAACTGAGAATCCGACCCCCAATATAATTTTTGGACCCCTATAGCGGTGGGTCCTAACCCCCAGGTCATTCTTCGCACCCCGAAATTAATTTAACCCCCCCCAAAGTGAGAATCCGACCCCCTATATAATTTTTGGACCCCTATAGCGGGGGGTCCTAACTCCCTGGTCATTCTTCGCACCTCGAACTTAATTTCACCCCCCCAAAGTGAGAATCCGACCCCCAATATAATTTTTGGACCGCTCTAGGTCATTCTTGGCACTCCGAAATTAATTTCACCCCCCCAAAGTGAGAATCCAAACCCCTATATAATTTTTGGACCCCTCTAGCGGTGGGTCCTAACCCCAAGGTCATTCTTGGCACCCCGAAATTAATTTAACCCCCCAAAATGAGAGTCGAACCCCCAGTATAGTTTTTGCATCCCTTCAGTGGTGGGTCCTAACCCCCAGGTCATTCTTCGACCCCCAAAATATTTTTTTACCCCTTTAGCAGTGGGCCGTAACCCCTGCAAAATCGTTCAGACCACGAAATAAAATTGCACCCCTCTCAACTCCCGCTCACTCTCCCAAAATAGTTTCTGCTCCCCGAAATTAATTTAACCCCCCCAAAGTGAGAGTCGAACCCCCAATATAGTTTTTGCACCCCTTCGGCGGTGGGTCGTAACCCCCAGGTCATTCTTCGCACCCCGAAATTGATTTGGGGGTAGAAGCTGATTTCGGGTCGGAACGTTGACTTGGGGGGTACGACCGACCGATTTAAGTTAACAAGAATTATTTCGGGGGGCGGACTGTGAGTTAAGGGGGGTAGAAACTCGTTTTGGGGGTTTGCAAGATTACTTGGTAGTCCGACTCACTTGTGTAAGAGTGCAGAAACTATTTTGGGAGAGCGAGCGGGAGTTGAGATGGGTGCAATTTAATTTTGGGGTCTGAACGATGTTGCGGGGGTTACGGCCCACTGCTAAAGGGGTAAAAAATTATTTTTGAGGTCCGACACTTCGTAAAGGGAGGTAGAAATTGATTTCAGTTGGAAACGATAAGTTGGGGGTTACGACCGATCACTTTAAGGTAACAAATATTATTTTGGGGGTCGGACTGTGATTTAAGGTGGGTAGAAACTAGTTTCGGGGGTTTGCACAATTACTTGGGGGTCCAACTCACCTCTGTAAGGGTACAAAATTTTTTTTGGGAGCGCGAGCTTTAATTTTGAGTTTCGAACGATTTTTCTGGGGGTACGACTCAACACTAAAGGGGTAGAAAAATTAGTTTTGGTGTCCGACACTTTGTTAAGGGGGGTAGAAGTTGATTTACGTGGTCAAGTTCTGACACTTTGTTAAGGGGGGTAGATAATTTCTTTTCGGCAAGGTCAAGTTTAAAGAATTAGGTACCTAGCTTTGCGRGTTCCCAAAGTTGATTTGCRTGGTCAAGTTCCGACWCTTCGTTAAGGGGGGTAGAWAATTTMTTTTCGRCAAGGTAAAGTTTAAAGAATTAAGTACCTAGCTTTGCGAGTTCCCAAACATYGCAGTTTTGAAAAGGAAGCTATWAGACTAWAMWAGAAGTTGGTCAAAAGTTATCTTGCGTGTTTTCGACGAGGTCAAGTTWAAARAATTAAGTACCTACCTTTGCGTGTTCCGAAACATCGCAGTTWTGAAAAGGAAGTTTTTAGACTTMAAAARAAGTTGGTCAAAAGTTATCTTCAGTGTTGTCGACACAGGGCCACATGACCATTTGTTAACCCGGGTGGGAATTCRGATTTTCACCGACCCTGTTAAATGTTTGCACTRGCAAAACAGTCCTTTAGGACTGTTAAGCCAACCCTTGTCCAAAGTCTTTGAGGTGGCATTARTAGSCTGTTAAAGATTCTCAATGRCAAGTACGACGTTTAWGAMTTTAAAGCGATTTTTTTTTACCTGTGAAACACACCTTTCCACTGAGGATGCTTGCAGGACTCTGTTACAACCCGGCCAAAAGTCTTGCCCAACTAAATCTTGATAAAAGACTGTAAAGCGTTGTTTCTTGTCTCGTATTTGGACAAACGTTTGTGAAAAACCCTTAAGGTTGCTCTAGTTTGTCGTCAATTATTTGCGTTGTGAAGGAGGACGTTATAGGACTATAAAACGTTTCTCTTGTGTTGTTAAGAACACCTGTCCGTTGGATGGATTGGATGTCAAACCTCAGTCGAAGGTGTAAGACATGGCTTGTCAAACGAATCTGTTATAGTCCTATAAGTCAAACTTGCTATTGTACCTTTCCACTGAGGATGCTTGCAGGACTCTGTTACATCTCGATCAAAGTCCTTCCAGGCTAAATCCTCGATATAGGACTATAAAGTGATGTTTCTAGTCTGGTAATTTCAGAAACTTTTATGAAAAGACCTTAAGGTGGTCCTAGTTTGTCGATAATTGTTTGCATCATTAAGGAGGACGTTATAGAACTATAAACCGTTTCTCTTGTGCTGTTAAAACTACCTGTCCATTGCAGAGATTGGATGTCGAACCTCAGCCGAAGGTGTAAGACGTGGCTTGTCAAACGAATCTGTTATAGTCCTATAAGTCGAACCTGTGATTTTGGCAAAAGAGGACGAGGACATTATTTATTTGTTTCACCTGTTTCTCCGTAGGTAGAAAACATTAAAAATTAGAACGGCCGGGCAGTTGTGTAATTCTCGTCGACGCCATTTCACTTTTTCGAGCAATTATGGAAATGGCGATTCTTTGAGGAAGCAAAAGTGTGAAAGTTTAGACTTTTCTCAACACCTAAAATTCGGGGTGCATCAATGGGTAACAATTTCGGTTTTTCTAGCTCATTTTGTGCTTTGGCCCTTGAAGTGTTTCCCGCAAAACTATTTTTAATCGTTTTCTGCRTTCGATTTTGCTTYACCTTGAATCCRCCTGCACTAAGAGGGCTCAAAACTCGTGTTTCCCRAAATTTTCAAACGTTCTGTTCAAACCCARTATTTTGTTTTGTTGGGTTTTCACRAATTCTCTGTTTTAGTCCAAATATGYAAGCCAGGTTCGCCCGTGCGCCACAGTCCGTCGCGGCCCGCACGTCAACTCCGCATACTCAGCACCAACTCGTCGGATCGCACAACTCTCGCACTCACTCACCTTCCAAACTATCTCGTTAGCCGACYCTCACTGATCGCTCTAACCTCGAAATGCTTAGAGAGCCAGCTAATCGTGCTTGGAGAATTTATAGCATRTSTGCTTGYGCGATGTACTYGGGATTACGCCTAAGSAAAGGAAAAGAGGAAGTGYCTACGTTTGCATGTCCAGGATGCGGCGCGGGGGACAGAGCCACTYTCCGCRCATCGATCWGGGCATGCAAACGTAGGAACAAATCAGGCCAGGGAAGAAGGTGTGCATGCGCGGGCGAAAACAAGGCGGGAAAAGGGAAGAACAAGAAAGACATTAAGAATAAGAATATTACAGTTGCAATCACACCCGCCAAAACTTCACAGTTACACGCAACATTAAGGTTCGGAAAAGTCAGAGCCCAGATCTTGTCGCGACAAGGCGTGCGTAAGCAAGAAGCGCTGCACAACAAAATTCAAAAGGTGCCTAAATTCCTAGCTTAAGTCCTAATTGCAAAAGAAAATTCTGAATAGGCAAAAGAAAAACAATTCCGAGAGCCCGTGGGGGCTCGATATCAAATGAAATTTGAAAAACGACATTCCCGCGCGCAGATCATGCCAAAATTTTCAGTGCTCACAGTAGAACAAGAAAGAAGCTATGGTACATTTATTTTTCGAGCGCGCTAAGGCACGGCTACCCAACCGTTGGCACAWGATTTTYCCGACAYCGATCCRACAACTTCYAGCRGAAAACAAAAAAGAAACGAGGGCATCTATGCAACTAGCCCMGCCAACCCTCTCCACGMATCTCACCCGGCTAACCCATCCCGTTCCCCCACATCAAACTTCGTGCAGAAAGTCGCGCGGTTATAGAAAATAGTTCGTCACATATGTGACGCCCAGGGGGTTCCAATCTTGAGCAAGCTCCTGCTTGCTCTCTCATCAGTTGCCGATCGAAGATCCGATGATCGATGCAGAGCTCGCACGTGCCACTTACTGTAAGATCCGAGTGTGGAAGTCATCCAATCGTGGCATACGTGGGCTCAATCCAAAACATGGCCCCGGAAAGGTAATCTAATTACGGTTGGGGGGGTGGTGGATAGACTGGGGGAAGAGGATGCATGAAGCTGTAAATTTTTCTATCGCTAGAGGGAAGTGGGATGTAATAGACAGAGCGATGGATGCGGGGGAAGCGAGGGTGCCGACGTTGATGGGGGAGAGAGGCGAGGTAGTCAGGGTAGAGGGTGCAGAGGGTGTGGCGGATGGGAGCGTGGAAATCGTCATATTCTTCACACGCGGGGATCGTGCCCGCGATGATGCAGTAGACCTTTATATTATTATACTCCTGCCAATCCATGCTAAAGAGGAGGACGTGGAGGGGGAAGAAAGTGACGAGTGAGCAAGTAGTAGCATGCGGGAAGATGGTGACCAGAAGGCAGGTGGCGTAGCGATGACAGGAGAGGGAGAGTGGAAATGGCTGCAACATATCAGGGAACGGGGGTCGGCCTAGGAGCTGCTGAACGGTGAGGAAGTCACGGGGCGACGGTATAACGACCAGGGGTGAAACCTGAGCGCCCGCATCTCGACGTAGATGAAGGGTTGTGCTGGAAGCTGCGGAGGATTGGGAGGGCGATTCGCTTCATCGACGGCGTCGGCTCCTTGATCCCTCTGCGGCGGCGGCTCCATCCCATTCGTCTTCTTGTCGCGGCAGCTCCGGGTTGAGTGTCGGATTGCCCTACAGCAGTTGCGACGGCGGCCCTGATTCCATGATCGGTCGTTTGCCTTCTGCGGCCTCTCGCCTTCTCTGGGCCGCGGCTTCCCGTTCCTCCCTGGTTAGCTCGGCCAGTTCATTTGAATCCCTCGACGCGTTCTCTTCTTCGTCTGCCTCCTCCTCCGAACCGGCCTCCTCTAACTCTTCATCCTTCGATCCTCGATAATCGGGATCAGATTTCCGATCTTCTTCCTCCGCCGATGCTTCTTTTTCGTCGTCCCCCTCCTCTTCTCCACTCGTCTCTCCGGTAGGAGCACGCCGGATGAGCGGGTCCCACGTGGAAAGATCGGTGATGTCGACGTGTAGATATGCACCTGCCGAGGGCATGTAGTAGCTTCCTTCCTCCAACTTCGTACACGCGGGCTCCAACGTGCGAACGAGCGTGGCTGTCCCTGGCTTCTCCTCATAGTGCGAGAGAATCTTCAATGGCAGATCGTTGAGTAGTTGGCTCAAAAACACCAGCAACTCGTCCGTGATGGTCGCTAGGTGGCCGTCGTGCACTTCCCCGAACAGGATCCCCAAAAAATCACCCTCCATGTTCGTTCTCCAAGCTTGGACAAGCAGCAACTCTAACTCATCATCGAGGATCTTGTCCTCTTCGCATCTATCAGAGGGCTCCCCCCAGTAGAAGACGACGTGGAGGAGACAAAAACTGAGTACCGCGTATGCTTGCCACCACTGCGTCCACTTGACCGCATCCAGAATCGGCACGTCCAATGGTTTGATCGTGAAGGACAGAGACGCTTCCACGACAGATTGCCAAAACGTAGGAACATCAGCGGGGAGACTGAAGGCAGAGAGACGGTGACGGTTCATTGAGGCCGAGCGAAGGGACAAAGCACTGCAAGGGCAACCTCTGGCGCTGTGAAGGAGACTCGAAGCTGAAGATCGATGTCGTTCGTCGTTACGACGCGATCTCATGGTTGAGCCAACAAGCGCACCCACTTAGTCGTAAGGCGCGCTGCCCAGTCCCGCAATTGTTGAAAGACAGCGGTATGCCGTGTTGGGTGCAGTGTCATAATGTCGCCTGTAAAGACGACAATGACCAACACGTGGCTCTTGCCGGGTGGGGACAGGCGCAAAAAGGCCGAGACCTCAGCCAATACTCGTGCCACCCTAGACTGTCTGAATTGGAACTCCGCTGCCACGTGGATGGCCGCGGTACTGAAGAAGGCCGCAAATCTGAGAGGATCTGGACTCAACCGAGGATGTTGTACTTGTCAGATCACCAAGAAGGCTCCCTCAGGCACCATCAGTCGCTCGCTGATCACCTGCTCCGTCGAAAAGCTCATGGAAATTGGGGCAGAGTCGAAGAAGAGGATTCTACAGAGTCGCCATCCTCTTCCTGACCGAGGGACGATGTAGATGATGAAGGAGAAGGGGAAGAAGGGAGAGGGCGAAGGTAGGATACGTGTCGAGTGATCGGTCGAGCCGATCGACTTCCCGACACCTCCGGTGCCAGCTGCACTGTGTTCACGCCACTAGGTCCGAGCTCGACAACGTGAAATCGCCCGAAGCATCGTGGCGCTAACTTACCCTAGCGAGCACATTTCCTCACCTGCATGGTGTCCCCTAATATGTACTGGGGCGGAGGCCCAACATTCCCATTTCGGGCCTCATAACTTTGAACCTATCTACCGTGGGCCATTTCCGTCATCCGCCGTCTCGTTCGTGCTAATCAGGGGAGGACCCTTTCCATCAACTCCAGATGGCGTTGGGCCATGTCCTTAACCGTTGCTCTAGTGGCCCGTCGCGGAAAGACCGTTTCATCATTTAGGCTCGGAAAGGCTACACAGGCTACACTATTGGTCCATAATTGGAAGGGGGTTAGGCCGGTAGACTCGTGAGGCGTTCCCCGATGAATGGTCAGGATGTGATCAACGATATCAGGCCAAGGCCTGGTGTCTCTAACGGCGATATTTTATCGCAATGCAGTCCTAATCACTCGGTTCGCATTCTCGACCAATCCGTTCGATTGCGACATATGCGGCGTAGTATTACGAATGAAGACTCCCTGTATGACCAGACTCCTTAGGACCTCCCCTCGGAATTCCGCCCCATTGTCCGTTAAGATCTTTTCCGTATCTTGATGCATTCCGAGGAAACGGTTGACATATCGTGCGATCCTTGCCGTCTATCTTGTCTTGCAGGGATACGCCTCGATACATTTCGAAAAATGGTCTACAAAAACCAAAAGGATTGAATACTCGCAGCTATTCGGTCCAGGGGGCACGACAACATCGGTGGTAGCTATGGTGAATCTTTGAAATAGTTGTTCAACGACGGTAGGAACTATCGATCTAGAAGGCTGAATCGACGCCTTGTAAGCGGTGTAGACGGAGCAGTTTTGGACGATGAATTTAACATCGTCGCGAATATTGGATCAATATTATTCAATGACATTTTTATTGTTCGCCGCCTCCGTTATCTGGACGGCGAAGCGAGCCTCAGTATCCTCGTGGGCCGACTTAACCTAGTCGTACCTCATGAACGGATGAGGCACGGACATCCAGATCCCGCTACCATCCATTTTACGCTTTTCTCATCTTCCTTCATTCCATCGATAGTCCCACGCCCTCTCATTGGCCCTCCTCCGGTCCTCCTTAGTGAAGTCTCGGAGGGAGTTTCCAACTACCGTAGCTATTAGAATGACATATGTCCAGACTTCATCCCTTCTAAACTGTTGGGTCTTTTCCAACCCTTCAGACGTGGCTTCAAGGAATCGAGCCTCCGTCAAAATTTTATCAGGTCGACAYAAGGGGCATAATCAGGGTTTGGCCGTATTTCTGTACTGGATGCAGGAACCGTGAGTTCAAGAGACACAGCGCTGACAATCTACCCATTGGACATATCCTTCCCCACTAGGACGCTGTCGGAGCGAACACCCTTATAAGGGTATTCGCTCATGATTTTCCATTTGACTTAATATTAACGCGGGTTACCATACCAGGGGTAGTCCAAAGTGAACAATAAGAATTTTTCGGCATGGCGCCATGAAGCGAATTCCACGGCCATTGAGGCCGGGACAACCTATGAAAACATGACAACACTACACCAACTGGCGACTACCAGTATTTGACTTTTAAAAAAATGCCAACTTTTGTCTTCTTCTGCTCGATCTCGAGTATCTGGCACATTGACCTCTGTGTGGTGTGTTACTGGCCTATCCGCTACTTGAGTGTTTTCTGGACCGCAACCTTCGATATCATGGCCTCAGTCAAATACCGATGAAATCAAGTGCCCTTGTGAGCCCTACACACACTAAAGCCGACAAACACTCAGATAGGCACTCAGTCCGGCCACTACACTCAGATTTAGAAAACAGGCTCAGGTCACTAGTTGGGTTGAGCCCTAACACTCTATATGTATCCAGGCTGCCCTATTTCTACTCGAGATATGAGCTAGCTCAATAGGACTCGGGGCAGACTGTCAAACAGAAGGCATAGGGATCGAATCTGCCTCGGCCTATGAGCTAGCCTTTTTGCTTTAACGAAATTCTACTTTTACCCCAACCTTGGGTGGCGAGGGCTCGAACCCATAACCTTAGGATAGGAATTAGTTTAAGGTTAGATTCGTTGGCCAAGTACAGTAGGCCCGACACTTGGTAGGTTAGGACTGTTGCCCGTTAGATTTTGTTATTATTATTATTTTTTTATTATGGTGGGCTTTGGTCACAGTATACTGCACATCGTAGGAGATCGGGCTGCGTTGGCAGAGAAGGACACTTCGAGTGTTCGACTAACAACGGCGACGGCGACAGCGGAGCGAGAGGGAAAGCGAGGTAAGTTTTAAAACTAGTTACCTGTTACCCGATACTTCCATCAATAGGATGATCTGAAAACAAATGTATCTACTGCTAGAAGGAGGGAATATACATGCCCAAACCCCGTGACTACCTCACGCTACTTCCATCTAAACGATGATCTAAATAGGACGAATCCATCGCAAGATTGGGAGAAATGCACTCCTACACATGTGTGTGAGTAAAGACTAGCGAAGGTTCTACGTCCTTTCCATCGAGGGGATGCGCTAGAGCGTATGAATCTACCACTAGGACAGGGATGCATACAAGTTGCATGTAAGTGTAAACGTGAGTGCGTATGTTTGTGCGCGAGTGAGTGAATGTGCGTGAGTAAATCGCGTAGCGATTTGATGATTCCCTCTGGGAAATGAGCAAGATCAGAAGTATCCACCGTTACAGCACGGGGACATACGTTGCTACTCCTACGCATGGGTGCGCGTGTATGCGCGTACGTAGGTGTGTGCATGCATGCGTACGCGTGTGTATGTGTATGAGAGAGAGAAAGAAAGGCGTGCACACGTCTGAATGGCGCCGTGAAGGATCGACTACAGAAGGGACAGGGGAAGATAACACGATAACGAGGAAAGGGGCACTAGCAGTAAGACGAGCGCTAAGAAGAAGAAGAAGGAGAAAAAAAAGAAGAAGGGGGGGAGGAGGAGTTACCTCCCTTACTGGCGATGAAGGCGATGTGTCGGGCATGAGACCTCATACTTGAGTTACGAAGGACTTCCTGTACACGTTTCTAATTTGCGAGAGACTGGCGAGTCATTCTTTGGTGGTCGATCGTACATTTTCGCAGCACCATGCGGGTCCATGGTTGCTTTTCTCGGAGAGGCTTATTTCACCGCAGCCCGGTCGTCGCTGGCGGCTGTCGCGGCTGTCGGGGCTTTCTCATGCAGTGGTGCCAGGTTGTGGATCGTTGCGTTCACCCTCGCTCATCGTCTTGTGATGATTGACGCCTGATCACCGATGGCGTCCGTTTGCCCGTTACTTGCAGATGAGGGAATCGATGGTGTGACTCACCGAATCTCTACTTCAGCACCCTCACTTTGGCTGCATCGGACCGGTAAGATAGTATGTATGCATTAGTTTTGCTCTTTATTATTATTATTATTATCGTTGTTATTATTGTTATTATTATTATTATTATTATTATTATTATTATTATTATTATTATTATTATTATTATTATTATTATTATATTATAGTACTTTGATATTAGCTGCGATTTCGATGATGTAAGTACGAAGAAATAAACGCGAATACAGGCGCTAGCAGGATAGCAAAACGGGAAGGGAAGAGCAATGAGGTTAGCAAAGATGAGGAACGACTAGTGGTAGTAAGAAATGGGGAGGAGTGAGAGAGCAAGTCGAACATCGTAAGTACGGATGCGGAAGTTAGTAAGGATGAGTATGGGAAAGTAGGCTCGAGCAGTAGTAGAAGCAAGCGTGAAGGGAAGTGGAAGTCGACACGCGGTCGTGAGTGAAAGCAAACGAAATAACAAGCAATCAGGCGAACACACACAGGAAAATGAGAAAGTGAGCGGGATTTAGTTAGAACGGGGATCGAGGGAAATGAACAGGGGAAAAATGAGCGGGGTGTAGAATGAGTAAGATCGCAAGAAAGGAAAGAGGGATCGAGAAAAGGAAAGTACAGACAATCACGAGGAAAAAACAATCGTTCATCCCATGAATACAAGGCATCGTCATTTCCACTGTATCTAGTCAAAGCGGTAGTTTATGTGCATTCCGCTGTGGGGATTGAGAGGTAAGGAACACAACAGGATTATGAGACGAGC
>BFEA01001038.1:194643-210522 GCA_003427395.1 Chara braunii
GAGAGAGAGAGAGAGAGAGAGAGAGAGAGAGAGAGAGAGAGAGAGAGAGAGAGAGAGAGAGAGAGAGAGAGGGAAGGCCCCTACCTCGGAACAGGCAGAGAAGGGTGAACCAAAAGCCGATCTGTGGCGTCGGACCGTGAGTTATTACGGGGATAAAATTCTGGCAATGTATCCGCCCATAATATGGCGGAAGATTCAGTTCGATTGGTTGCTCATGCAAACGAGCTGGAGTAGCCTGAGACCAGTCGTAGATTTGGAGACTTACCTGGCGTTGGCAGCCGGGGGGGGGCGCATACGCTGGAAGACGACCATCGTGGGATGAATCGAAAAGCGGATTGGTGTCAAAGTGCAGAAGGGTTGTGTCCGTCGGTAGGGGATTGAACTCATCCCATGCACGATCAAGCTCGTTTGTGGGTCCTACCGGGTTTGTTTTCTCTATGGTGGCTAGGTGATCATGGCTATGTACAGCTTGTACATGGTAGGCATGTTGGGGGTGAGTCATGAATCCGACCGAGAATAGAGTCAGGAGCCCAGGCTGCTGGGGGCTTTTTGTTTTCATTATCAGGGGTGAAATTCTTGGTGGATGGCGAACTTCAAAGGCAGTCGGGGGCATGACGAATGGGATGACGTGGCGTTCAAAGTGCTGCTGCGGCCGTTGCTGTTTACATCTACGGGAGGGGTGGTCAATTCGTAGCCTGCCAATAAGCTGTGGGTGTAAAGCTGGTGCACTACTTGCAGYTGGCGSMCATGCTGCTCACAGACCCGGCTGACACAGTTTGWATTGGCTCCCAACTGCATAGATCTGATCGCGCTTGAGGTATGATACGCAGGGAGGGGAAGAGACTTAGCAAAACTTACCTGCACACGAACGTCGGGAGCATGCTGATCCTAGGGTCTAACAGGAAGACGCAGGCACGCCCGGTCGCTGCAGAACAAGGCTACAACCAGTTAGCTGTGTGGTGCAGACGGGGTTGTCGACTGGCGGGAAGCTTGGGATGAGATAGGACCGACTCTGCTGAGGGTTAGGATCGGCATTGGCTCATGGTCTCACTCAGAGGGCATGCAGACTAATGTTGAGCCTAAGTTATCAAGCAGGTGTCAGAAGTTAGTCCCAGGTATAGTTTTGTCTTGCATTTTTGTTTTCATCTTTGTATAAATCTTGGTAGCCCACTTTTCCTACGGAAAGCGCTGCTGAAATTTCTACAAACCTGAAAGACTTAGTTATTTTTAGACTCGTAGAAATTCTGGGAAGGAGCCTTTCGTACGGGAAGCGCTGCCGAAATTTTGTAGAATTTGGAGAGTTAGATTATTTTCAGCTAGGGGAAATCTAGCAATCCATCCTGTTTAGGGGATATGCTGCCGGAATTTCCAACATTTTTAGATAAACATCAGAGGTTAGTTAGGAAGGTAGGATTATTGCTTGATCACTCAAGCATGACTTGGGTACTGGCCTGTGTTGCATCGCAGATCGCTATTATTCATATTGATTCAGGGTTTGACTATCTTCAAGCTGATCCTACAAGGATCACTTTAAGATAACAGGTCGGTCTCCGACTCGGCTCTAATTCACTCTTGCCAACTCAACCTAAAGGCTTTTAGTCGTGTGGTTTGATTTATTTATTGTGTTTTTACACGGACTTTAATTGAATGGTTATTTAATAAAGGTGCTGAGTACTTTATTTTGAGAGTTGCGCAAAGAGTGAGGCTTGTATGGCTAAAGCAAGGGGTGTGAGCGGAAAGAATGGTTGAAGTTGACCCCGTGTAGTGTGTGCTCTGTTGCTGTGGATCGTTCATGTGATTGCAGGTGTGTTCTGTGAATTGAAGTCCAAACTTGGTTTTGCGTATGATTATATATATACGTATATTTGAGGGAAGCCGCGTCGTGACTGTGAGAGTGATCGTCCCCTATCTCATAACTTTTATATCATGTTTTTTGTGTCCGCCCGACCCATTGAGGCCGTGCATAGTGATTAAGTAAGTTTTACACTGAGAGAAAAGGAAGATCCCCTGCTATCTTTTGCGTTTTAGAATTAACATGGTTGGACGTTGGAGTCTGTGGCAGCCACCAAAGTCAGACCCCTTGATCTTTGGCTACCATGACAGCTCTGAAGCCGTCTACCCAACCTCTCTGCACGGGGTGCAGAAGAGGGTGGGGTTTTCAACCGCACTTGGCGGTTGTCCTACGTCGAGGGACTAACCCTCAAGGCGCTTGTTAGCCAACACTTGAGTGTCGAATGCGACCCTCGCGATTAACGAGGATCGCGTGAATATGGGTACCACCTGATACTCCATCGTTGTTACTGCTTGCGCACTCATGCATTGCAAGTCGATATGAGAAGGCCATACGTCGTCGCAAATTTTATACTAAGTCTTACGCGCGACGCCTCACCTAATTTTGACTCAGAGAATTATGGTCTGGATACATAACGGACTAGGAGTGTTGTTGTGTTGTGGTATTGTTATGTTATTTGTTTTGTGTCCTTCCAAGTGTGTGAGTGTTGTAATGTAACGCGTGGTATGTAGTGCATCCTAGTCGACCGGCGTTGAGTCACACTTGGGACCTCAGCCCCCCAGTGCGTCGATTCGCGTACGGGTTCGATTTTGGGCATTTACCGCGCGTACCCCCTATGCTACAGCGAGCAAGAAACGCCCTCGACTGGGCCACCTCTGCAATTGCATACAAAAAGTCTTCGCATGTGGTTCAGTCGCTCGGCGGGGATACGCCCACCTAAGGGAAGGTGACAGCTCCCGCAAGTGGAGGTAGCGGTGCCTCGCGTGGCCGTCCTGTCGTAGGGGCTCGCGAGAGGTACGGCTGGCGCACTCGGCCGGAGCGGCACACGCTCTCCGCGACAAGTCCTGCCAAATCCTGCGTGACGCGGCCAGGAGGGTCCCCGTGCGGGACCGATGCGCTCGACAGCGTGTCACACTGGTCACCCGTTTGTTGCCCAAAGCAGAAAAGACAGGGTCGCGACCTGGCCTTGAAATGCGAAAATACGTTGTCTGCAGTCAAGGCATACTCACACGGGGACCTGTAATACCAAAATCCAAAAACAAATGGTAAAAGGCCGGTCATACAGATCTACCAAATTCGCAAATGTACTATTCTTGTGCCCTGCGTAGCATGGCGAACGTGTTCGTGCCCCTTCATGTTCGCGCGAACAGCTCACGAACATGTTCGGACGAACATAATTTTTTTTCGTAAAAATAAATAAATAAATAAATAAAATATTTTTTCCGTTTTTGATTCTTAACTCATGATTGGTTACGAATTTGAACATGACTCAAAGGCAAAAGTTGCTTGTATCGTTATTTCACATAACATACAGTTTTTGCAGATTTTTCTGTTCGCGTTCGGATGGTTTTAGGCGCTTGTTCGCGTTCGCCGCCGAACGTGAACATGGTGCTACATAGCCAGTGCCCATTTGTCACTGGTCTGGGAATCCGCGCGGCAAGAATTTTGCGGTCACCTGTGGAGGTGACCACAAGTGCCCTTTTTCATTTGTTGCATTTTTCTTCGAAAATTGGCAAAAATTTGTTCACAAAAGTTCTTGGACAATTAGTGGATGGCGCCTTGTGACCTGCCAAGTACCAAATCCCCATTTCTCCAGACGGCCGCGACCTTGTCCCATCTGAAAAGGCACAACAGTGTGACGTGAACCATGCGCAAAACCTCAAATCGGCTCTTGCTAAATTGCGGATTTGTGGTCTCGTAGTGAGTATGCCCTCAGACAGCACAATGCACGTTTTTTTGTTTTTTGTTTTTGCTTCCAGAAAGCAGTAGAGGGGGACCTCTAGGGTGTGGTCCCATTAGCAGTCAGATAGGAGTGTGGCCTATCGAGTGTGACACTGTGTGGCAGCAGCTTGACAGGTTCATTACGAATTTCTGGAGTGAGAAAACAAGAGAAAGGCAAAAAAAAAAAAAAAAAACAGAGACCTCCCACCTGAAATCATGGCAGAGTGTTTCCCAGCCATCAGATCACAAACGATCTGATGGTGGTGGTTGCAACAACAGTGCAGAAAGTAACTGCCACATTTTCTGAAATAAACTCAACTTCTATCAGCAGTGATCCTTTTTTTTTTTTTTTTTTTTTTCTTAGAATGGCCCTTGCGTCGCTTGCGATTTCCCTCTATCCTGGCGGTGGTAAGATAACCGTCTGGATTGAGGGCTTACCTGTCAGGCTGCTCCATCTATTGGTGGGGAGCGGCACCTGCTGGAAACCGGGTCCAGCGTCCCATGGGTACATCGTGTAGCGCTGAGATTGGTGTTTGTTGTTCCCTGGGGCTATGGTTGTTACTGACTCATCCTGGGGCTCCATCATCCCATGGAGCTGCTCGTATCACCCTGCCCTTTGTTTAGGAGCACCCCTTATCTATTAACCGAACCCTTATTTCAGCAGCCCCCCTGTTTGATTATTTCTATGTCTGCACCCTGTAAACTCTATATATCCTATTCCCCTTGACAAATTGGTTGATCATTCATATATTTGGGACCACGTCGTACCCCCCCTAAATCAACATGAGACCCTGCTGAAAAAGCATCTGCTTCCACGTATGAGCATGGCCCATCCGAGCTTGCTGCTATCTGGCGTTCCAACCAGTTCTGTTTGGGTGTCTTCAGCTCTCGCATGTGTCCCTAAACTTCTCTGATCTACTCCTTGTCTTCCATCTGCTCCATATCTTCCAATGTTTGGAAGGTTGTGGCATATAGGAGGTTTGGCCCTGCTGCTGCTTGAACCTGTCGTTGCCTGGCGAGGGCTTGTATGCTGTGTTCGAACAGGGGCAGTCCTAAGAAGATAGGAGAGAGGTGGGGAAGGATGGCTCTGAAGCTGTTGGGAGTGGTCGGGGAGGTAGGGTTGTTTCGGGTGGGGGCTCTTCCGGCATTGAGGGTGTGTGGGTGGCATTGGTCGTTGTGTTGGGTGTGGACGATGGTGGCAGGGGTAAGGGGATGGGGGGGCCGAGGGTATTTGTGGTGCGGTGCCCTTCGGCAGAGGGGGTGGAGCTGATGGTGATGGTCATGAAGGGGGACAAGGAGTTTGTGGTGGAGATCCCTCCGGTGGCGGTGGGGGTGTCGGCGAGGGCAGGGGGGTAAACGGGGGAGGGGAGTCCGAGAGCGGTGGATTTGGGTGTTGTGTTGTGTGGCATGCGCTCCCCTTTGAATCCAGTTGGACACGGTGAGGTGAGGGGGCTACCAGAACTGGATGTCCTGTTGATTGTCGGTGGAATGCAAGTAGCGTTTTCCAATGCCATCGGTGTTCCTCCATCCACCAAGGCTTCCACATGAGGTTCCGGTTCCCATCTAACTCTGCAATCTTCTGGTCTGGATCTAGCCACTCCTGTTCGAAGGCGGTGATGAGTTCAACAATTTTGGTTAAACTTTGATCAATAGCAGATGTGAGTTTCTCCTTTAGGCTTGTCTAAGCTTGTTGTATGTTGGTTCTTATTGTTTCAACTACGTGTTGTATTGCTTGGATGTAGCCGAAGGAGTCTTCTTTCCTTTCATGGGGACAACGAGCCCGCCAAATTACCATTAATACTTCCAGCCTTGTGAATTTGAAGAGGTTGGATTGGAAGAGCGACCATGCGGCCGTGGAGGCTGTGGGCTGGTTCAGCAGAAGTAACGTCGGGTCCTAGGGCAGGTCGCTATGTGTGAGGTATTTTCATGCTGCCGCCCACCAACGCCAGATTTGGTTTGCCGTTTGGCAATCTACCAGGCAGTGTTCGAGGTCTGCTATATGTTTTTGGGATGAGACACCACAATAGGAACATAGGGGCAACATGATGCCTTTTTGTTCCAGACGTGATCTTGAGACCACCAAATCTGGGGTTGGCAAACAACGGTATACGATTTGCCATTGGAGTGCTCACTGCGATGTGGGCATAAGACCGGAATAGCGGGACCACCTGAAGTTTTGTAGATCATTTTCTTTCAGTACAGAGTCACGCCGCTACCTGTCTTTTATCATGTTAGTTGTGTCGGTGGTCTTATGGCTCTTCCTATTGCACTCTTTTACCGTGTATTTCCAGATCGGCAATTGTCTAGCTACTCCCCTTTGCCACTCTTCGGGATCGAATGGTAGTGATCAGATTGGCGTAGCGGCTTCATAGCCCCACCAACCATCTTCCTCATCACCCAGCACACGTACTCTTATGAGGCCCGACCAAGGTTGTTGTTTATCCAGGCGCTCGTTTCTGGCCAGACTTGTCATTCTGGCCCCGTCGAGTGTCAAGTCATATGCTTCCAGCACTGTAAGATTGTCCCGACAGCTGGTTACTCGGTAGAGGGCCATGGGGACTGGTAGGAAAGTTGCTGCAATTACCCAGTTCCCTTCTTGGATGGTGGGGCCCTGTCTAAGGGCTTTGATCCAAGCTATGAGGATGGCTTCCTACAGTTCCCGAAGCTTCTCCTTCGGGTTTCGAATGTTTTTAAGGGCTGGTTTAAGTTGATCAATTGTTTTCCACTTACCAACTCTAATGTCCCAAAGGTCCCCCACTGTGAAAACGCCCCGTTTGACCCATCCTAGCCAATGGGAGTCGTTCTTGATAGAGAAGGTTCGACCTTGCGAGGTGAGAATTGTGAGGATTCCCAAACCAGGGTTGTCTCCAGACCTCATGCCATCGTGACGGTGGTGGCAGTTTATTCGGGCCTATATCCCTCCATAGTGCAAGGATGGAGGCTCAAAGAGGATCATTTGCTAAGTCCGCTTTCTTGGCACTTGTGTGAGATTCCTCTGCTACCATTTTGGGAGTACTTGGGATAAACCACCGTGGATTTGTGAGTCAAGCCAGGGCATGGATTGGTCTTTCCTGTGCTGTGTCAGGGGCAAGGCATCGCAGTTGAATGTCAACCAGTGTGACCCATGGGATATCGTTACCCATCAACAGTCTAATTATGATTTTGAAGACCAATGCTTTGATTTCCCCTTCCGGTTCGATGATTCCCAGGCCCCCTATATCTCTTGGCTGGGCCAGCTGGGCCCATGCTACCCTTTTCATACAAGTCTGCAATTCATGATCATTTCTCCACAGGTATGCCGCAGTCACTTGTTTCAGAGCCGATAGCTGTTTTGGGGGTAGCATCCAGAATGTTGTCTTATATCAAATAGTAGACAGGATAACATTGTTAATGACCAAGGCCCTTCCCACTAGCGAAGTGTGCAGACCTTTCCATTTGGACATGGCCTGGATCGTTGTTTGGACCAGGCGGGCCGAGGGCTGTGACTCTCACCCATAGGACCCGTATAGCTTCTTCTCTTGGTTTCCAATTAACAAGAGGGTAATCGGGGGGGGTTCTCCCGTCGTGTGGATCTACTACCCTTCTGTTTTGACACCCCAATTTACCTTCATGTCTGCACCGATGGAGAAGAGGTGGATCGTGTTCGCCAAAGCCTACCTTACTAGAGGGAGAAGCTTTGATAAGGACCGTGAGGTCGTTTGCAAAAAGGGACGTAATGAGTATCATATGCGGTGGCAGTTCCGATATTTCAATGCGGTGTATTGCGGGGTTTGCCCTAATGAGAGAGGCAAGCGCTTCCATAACAATCACAAAGAGCAACGGTGCTATCGGGTCCCCTTGTCTCACTGATCGTTGCAGTGGGAAGGGCGCCGAGAGGTGGCCGTTGATCATAATGTTGGTTGCTGCTGAGTGGTGTAGGGTATTGACCCAATGTCTAAATCCTGGCCCGAAGTTCATTTTTTGCAGGCACAAGTCCAGGAATTGCCATTCAACATGATCGTACGCTTTTTCAAAGTCAATAAACAGGATTGCCACATCCTTCTTGCATTGTCTCGCGTATTTGATGGTCTCGTTTACCAGCAACATGTTGTCTTGTATGTTTCGTTGTGGCATGAACCCCATTTGGTCCATATGAATGAGATGGCCTATGTGCGGTAGGAATCTATTGCATAGTGCTTTGGCCCCCATTTTATAGGGAACGGGGAGCAGTGCAATCAGACTCGACTTATTCACACTTGTCATACATGCAAACAACGATACAGCAAACTGGCGACATGCGCCCACACAACACTCCAAGATATCGTAACCAGATAAGAGTTCTCTTCCAACTGGCTATGGCGGTTGTGCGCCCACACAACTCACTGTTCGCACTCTGGATCACCCTGGATGTCCCACACACAACACTCTGAACACGCACACAATTCACACACACTACACTCTAGGCTAAGCTACGACAGCTATGGCTGCCGCTACCTATTGCTATCGCTACACTACTTCGTCCTCGCCCACTTCGTCTTCGGGCCTCCTGCAGACCTCCTTGCACAAGACGTTGAAGCAGCGCTTCCGCATGGCTTCCGCCTGAATGAATGGTTGGGCGCAGCCTCTTGCTTTATACTTATGTGATGCGTTGGTCTGCCTTGTATACCGTGGCCCACAGTGTGCACAGTCCCAGACGGTACTTGCTTGACTGGACCAGACTGGGTTAACTGGGACTGTTGACTGTACTAGGTGGACTACCACCACTTGACCACTTGCCTCTGCTGAACGCAGGCTAACTCCGAAAGGCCACTTCTAGAAACCTCTAACTTGGCCTTTCGGTACTGTAGCAGTTACGACTTTTCCCTTTCAGGTAAGTAGCAACTACGACCTTGACTCTCCAGGCAGTCTACAGCTACGACCTCTGAACTGTTTAGACTCCTACCCTACAAGCCTACAGTTCGAATCCCTCCTACCCTGTGAGCTACGAAAGTCTACCTACCACTGACGATCCTACAGGTCGCAAGTTCAAATCTACGGGTTGACATCAATACTGTACACAGGTAAGATGGGGAACGAGGGATCGAGCCCTGGGATCTGCATTCGCTACTGCGAACTGGTGAATACCGTTTCTATGCCGCCGGCCTAAATTCGAGGTCCTCCGAGAAAAGTTCAGTCCAAAGCAGGACCTTTACCTCTCTTCTGCCTCTCGTAGGCCCGGACTATATCGGGAGCTGTATCTAGAAGTTCAGATCTTGTAAACCAGCGGTCGTCTTCCAGTTCTTGATAACTAAAATGAACCTTGTACTGTTTCTGTGGACGACCCCTACCTCTTGTTCTGAATACATCTTCAGCTACTATGCCATCGATGTCATACCTTTCATCCATATCGGGCGGAATAATAGATCTACGAGATGGAAACTGATCACTTGTTTGATAAGGTAACAACTTCGATGCATGGAAAACTGGGTAAGTGTGAAGGTATGCTGGGAGTTCTATGGTATAGGACGGTTCATCTTTGCCGCCCTTGACTTCCACAACAGGCAACTGTCCTCTATATGTGGGCAGTAACTTTTGCGAGATGTTCTCCTCAGGCGCGAATTTTTTAAAACTGATCCAGACTAAGTCACTTACTTGAAACTGTGAAGGGGGATGATGTTTATTCGCTTGCTCTATCATCCTATGTTGGGCTTTCCTGAGGTTCTCTACAACAATAGCTAGTTCTTTCTCGTGTTGTACAACAAACTCCCTGGTCCCGGGTGGTAATCTGTGAATCGGATCCCGGTTGAGTCCTTCAAACGGTCTGCGCGGTCTAAAGGACTTGTGCAGTTCGTTGGGAGTGCGGCAAGTGGACAAATGCACGCTATTATTATACGCACTAGCTACTTTAGGCAACATCTCGTCCCAGTTATTCTGATCTGGCCTAATGTACTTGCGCAGAACTTGTTGTTGACCGTTAGTCTCTGGATGACGGTCGGACAATATCATCAACTTAGATCAATATACTCCCATGAGTTCTTGCCAGTTCTGGCTAGTAAAGCGACTATCTCTATCGCTAACTATAGACAGTGGGATTCCACTCTCACTCACCCAACGGTCAAAAAATCTCTGTATGACTAAATCAGTACGTGCCTCTGAAGGCAAAGGAACAAAAACGGCATACTTGCTAAAACGGTCAACTATGACCATGACTTGGCTCTTGTCATGCCTGCTCTTGACTTGAGTGTCCATGAAGTCTATGGACACTGAGTCTTCCGGCCGATCCGGAATGGGCAAGGGTCTGAGAAGACCTAACGGGGCACGCGTAGAAGTCTTGTTACACTGGCAAACTTTACAACTGCGAACATACTCTACGCAGTCATTCTTCATCCTTGGCCAGGTATATGCGTGCATTAGATTGGCTAAAGTCTTTTTCCACCCGAAATGACCCTCTGTGTCGTGGCACTCTCCCAAAATCAGGCTACGAATCTCTTCATTGCTGGGAATGCACAGGCGGTCAAAGACATTAGTCTTCTAAAAAAGCAACCCTTCAGTAGTGCGGTAGTTCGGCTCAGTCTCTAGGGCCTCTCCGACTTTCTTAAGGAGGTCACTATAGATAGGGTCTTGCGCGTAGGCGTCTCTAATCTTCTGTTGCAGGTCCTTCCCTATATCGAGATAGTGCACTATTGCTCCAAAGTAATCTGCCCTCCTACTCAGAGCATCCGCGACTATGTTGTACTTCCCTTTGACAGGCTTGAGCTCGAAGTCATACTGATCTATCTCTGCGGCCCACCTAGTAAGCTTAGGTGTCAGCTTGGCCAGCGACTTTAACCATCTCAATGTCTCATAATCGGAATAGACTTCGAAGTGCCTCCCAAGCAAGTAGTGCTTCCAGTGTTCTAAGGCTTGCCTGAGAGCGTAGAGTTCCCTCTCATAGGTAGATGTCGCGACCTTCTCTGAAGGCAATCTGGCGAACATGAACTCTACGGGTCTATACCCATTTCCATCGTCCTGCTGCAACACCACACCTATGCCGTATTGACTCGCATCGGTCGTGACGACAAAAGGCAAGGACGGATCTGCGACTCTAAGGACTGGATACTCTATCAATGCCTGCTTTAACTTCTTCATGGCAGACGTGCAGTCCTTATCCCACTTCCAGATGGTCTCCTTTCTCAGCAATCTACGAAGGGGCGCAGCGATGGTGGAGAAGTTCCTCACGAACTTCCTGTAGTAATTAGCTAAGCCTAGGAACAAGCGCAACTCTGTTTGCGTACGTGGCGTGGGCCAATTTCTAATCGCTGCGATCTTGCTATCCTCTGGTTTAACGCCGTCTCTGTCTAAGACGTGGCCTAAATACAAAACTTGGGTTTTTGCCCAATCGCACTTCCTTGCTTTGATCTTAAAGTTAGCTTCCCTCAGCTTCTCCAAGACCTGCCTGAGATGACCCTGATGCTCTTCGAGGGTCCTGCTAAACACTAGAATGTCATCCAGGTAAACTACAACAAATTTGTCTAACCACGGCCTAAACAAATCGTTCATACAACGCTAGAACGTAGTTGGCACATTGGTTAGTCCAAAGGCCATCACTATGAACTCATAGTGCCCATATCTAGTCCGGAAGGCGGTCTTATACTGATCATTAGGATGCACTTCTATCTGATGATATCCGGACTTCAAATTTATCTTAGAGAAATACTTCGCTCTTTGCACTCGATCTAAGAGATCGTCTATCCTAGGCAGTGGCTCAGCATTCTTCACTGTAATAGCATTCGGACCCCTATAGTCTATACACATTCTCAACTTTCCCTCTTTCTTAGGAACAAAAAGAACAGGCGCTCCAAAAGGAGACGAACTGGGCCTAATCCAACCCTTCTCGAGGAGCTCGTCTAATTGCTTGCGAAGCTCCTCTAACTCCCGTGGGGACATCCTATACACAACACCCTTAGGAGTTCTACTGCCAGGCTTTATCTCGATACGGTGCTGGATGGGCCGCGGTACTACTCCTATCGGCGGCTCAATTAAATCCTTAAACTCCTCCAGCAGCTTGGCAATTGCAGGGTTCAGCGGTTTTTCTTCCGTAGGCTCAGTTACCGGCCTAACATAGGCGACAAAGACTTGTTCCTCCAGTTTCTCCTTCTTTACTAATCTGGCGAATGCAAGCGCACTAAGGGATCAATGTGCCAATGGATTCTCTGCTCCTGACACGTGGAACAGGCGGGCAGTTTTAGCCTCGCCTGAAGAACTAGGGAGCCTACACTCGTGCTCCTTCAAATGGAGCGTGGCCCCGGCTGCCTCTCCCCAATCCATTCCCAGAACAATATCAAATGGGAGGCTGTCTTCTACGAGGAGAGTCAGGGAGTGGAGGACCTTCTCCACTTTCCCATCTTTCTCTAGGCGGAAATACGCCTGGACTCCCTCTACATAATCCTCTACAACCATGGTACGATTGTCCACGAGGATACTAACTATGGGGTCTGTCAGTTTCTGGACTTTAAGTCCCAGCCTCAATTTCTGCAGCGCTTTCTTACTAACACTGCTGCGGGTGGCCCCTGAGTCTACTAGGGTCTCTACTCTACCTCTGAAAATCTCTGTATCTAGTAGGATCAGCTGCCCTTTATTCTCCTTCTTTATCTTGGCCCAGGCGAGCCTCCTCTCTTTCAACTCTTCGGCTACGCCTGTGAGGGAGGTGTCAAGAGAGACCCTAACACAAGCAGTCTTTGGGCAGCTATCTAGACACCGGCCTGCAACCTCTGCCATAGGCACATGTGGTGTGGGAGCCTCCTGCCGGGTAGCGCTATGTTCTTCACATGGCCTAATGGTAGGGACAGTTGCTACCTTGACCGGCGGCTGCCTTTTGGCCCTTGGGCAGCCGTTTGGGTCTCTCGATACTTCGGACAGTATTTAATGATATGGCCCGGGTCACCGCAAAAAATGCACTAGCCCCAGTCCAATCGTTGTTTCCATAAAGTCTGGTCCAGACCCAAAGTTTCCCAAGGCCTACCCTGCGGTAGCCCCGGGTGTGATCCTCCTACCCTATAGGGAGACCTATTCCTAGGACGGTTTTGCGGGGGACCTTGACCCTTGCCTCCCGCTTGGCGGTTTCTTCCTCTGCCACCAACCCCCTGATCGCCCTGGAACCAGCTCCCTAAGGCCCGGCCCCCTTGGCCCTGGCCTCGTCCTCCTCCTTGCGGTCTCCCCCCATCCGCGACAGCAGCGTAAGTCCTCCCCTGGCCCACACCGTTCTCCTCTTCCTCTAACCCCCACTCAATCTGTTCGTAGGGGATCTCATCCACACTACCCTCATCTAATGTCAGGACAAGGATGTCCTTGGTCTTAACCTGCCCTGAGATAGTGCGACCTTTCCATTGCTTCCCTTTGTCTAAGTCCTTGTGCCAGAAGGTAGACAGGGACACAGACTTAGCTTCAAAAGCCACCACCTCACGACTAAGGGAATCGTAAGTGGTGGCAGGGTCTTCGCTATTCGTGAAGAACTGCCCTCGAAAAGCTTCGGGCATAGCCCGATCGATAGAAGAGATTGACCAATCGGGCCTCTATGACCTCATGGTCAGGGACGGCCACCAATTCATCCATCGTACCCTTGAGTGCCCTGACAATCTTCCACTTATGAGCGTGGATGATCTAGAGCTTGTCTGAGGCCTTAACACTGCGAGCGACATCAGCAAATCGCTCGCGCAGCAGTTTCAAGAATTCAGTGAGGGACGTGAACGAGGAGTATGCAACGGGATCGTCACTACAGTTGGCAGCATGAAGTAGGGACCTTGCAAAGTTGGCGGCCTCATCTCTAAGCACTTGGATCGCAATTAAAACTTGCTGATCCGGGGAGACCTGTTGTAGATGGACATAGGTCTTGACATTGGCCTCCCAATAGTCAAAGTTCTCTTCCCGTTTTCCACTGTAGGAATCAGGGAATTTGACTTTGACTGACTCCCTACGCGGACGTGGTTCCTCCTCCTTGGGAGTCGCCGCCTTGACGCCCTCAATGGCGCCGGCACATGACCGCTCTGTCTTCTCGAGGCAATGATCCACCTCGGTGGTTATAGCGCCTACCAACTCATGAGCAAAGTCGCGAAATCCCAAATTTATTAAACGCACAACTATGTGTTAACTCCTACTAAAGTCATATTGCTCCGCCTGGATTCGTGCTAGACGTGCAACGTTTCGGGCTATGACTTGCATTTGCTTTGGGAGCTCAAGCTGGACGGCTAATTGCTCTTCTATTTTTTGTACCTCCTCCAACTCTTCTGCCGCCTCCGCTGCCGCGTCCACTCTTCTCTTCTTCTCCCTCACCACTGCCAATTTCCACTCCATCCTCTTTTCGTCTTCCAACGCCTGCCGCTTTACGACATCCTTTTCTGCTTCCCAAGCTCTCATAGCGGCTTCCTGATCGTCCTTGGATATGTACATTGCTACTTCTTCTTCTTCGCCCAGGGATAAACTGGCTACCCACTCTGAGATCCGTTTCTCCATCTCCTCATCTTTGCTGCCACTGTACTCCACTCTCTTCCTCTGCAGTGGCGTTTCATCTTCCTCCTCTTCCTCTTCCTCCTCTTCCTCTTCCACCTCTTTCAACTTTTCCTCTTCTTCCTTCTTTATTCTCTCCTTCTCTCTAGCCATCTCTTCTTCTATCTTCTTCAACTTGGCCGCCTGTGCCTCCATCAAGGCTTTCTTCTTGGCCTCCTTCTTCTCCTTTCTCTCCTGCATAATGGCCGTCATCTTCTCCTCCTCCTCCTTCGTGTAAGGTTGGGTGGAAGCACCACCCCGAGTCCCTACTCTACACGTGAAAGTGGGCCAAAAGCCGAGAGGAAAGAGGAGACGCCAGAGGGTCCCCCAGAGGGAGAACCCAACAAGCAACCCATACATGGGATAGTCATCCATCATGGTGTCTGGTGCACGACAAGAGTCTCACTCCTTACCACTTAGACCTACCCGGACACTGACCTGACTGACTTTCTAAGGACCACTACTCAAACTACTCTAAGGCTGTCACTACTGAACCAGCAGCTGATCAGGAGGCATTTAAGGATATCCCCCAAACTCCGCAGAAATTCTTTAATGTCGCAACAGGACGACGCGATCAGTTTGGCTCTTCCTGGCGATTTCAGCCCACAACTCAGCCGTTCCGACCAACTGTGTCACACCGAGCAGCCCGCCGGTCTGTACCGGTTCTTGGAGGGGTTTGTCCCTCGGAACAATCGAGTTGTCAGACACAGATCATCAGCCTTACTAGGTCCGGTAGGGGAGTGGCTCAACCAGGCCTCAACACTTAAAGACGGCCTTCGTTTCAGCCTAGAGCTCGGAGTTCGGGCCCTCTACGCTGAACTCAGTAGACCTGCCGGACAGTACCGGTCATTGGGCTAGACGAGTTGTTTAACGAGCGCTCGCCGCTCATGCCCAGGTCTCCAGATGCCAGAGTAGAGCTTTGGTCCTACTAAGCCCGTGCAGGTTTGGCAGCAAGGCCCTATCCTTCATCCACAGAGTCCTAACACCTGGGACAAAAGAGACTCAATGCAGAAAGAGTAGACAGACAGACTCAGCAAGTACTGTGGGGTAAGTGCACATCCACAGGGTAAGGGGATAGGCTGAGGGCTCAACGAGATATCACCAACTCCAGCTTGGTCAAAATCAGGGTCAGCAGCTCCGGTCAACGCCTTGGTCAATGCTGAGTCAACGCGGACAACCCCAGTCAACGCTTGGTCAACACCCCTGGTCAACGCCTGGTCAACCCTCTGGTCAACCCTTCGTCAACCCTCTGGTCAACTCTCTGGTCAACGACCGGTCAACCCTTCACCTCGGCTATGGCTGCCGACACCATCAGCTTCGTCACCCTCGCCGCTTACTTCCCCTTCCTTCACTCTTCTTCTTCTTCACTTTCTTTGTTTTGTTTTTTTTTTGTTCACCCCCGGCTATGTCTGTCTTCTTCTCCGGTACCCTCCTTCCACACTTCTTCTTCTCTCTCCTTTGTCCCTCCTTCTCTGTCCTCCCTTTCTCTCTCCTCCGATACTGTGTGTTGATGCTCCGCGGCTATCGCCGCTATCTTCCTTCTCCGCCGGACTCCGCAACTCGTCTTACAGGTAAGTGACAACCAATCTTGGATCGCTCATCTCTCTCTCTTTCTCTCTCTCTCTCTCTCTCTCTCTCTCTCTCTCTCTCTCTCTCTCTCTCTCTCT